>JAVYIG010009985.1:0-73024 GCA_035222895.1 Strongylocentrotus droebachiensis | reverse complement strand
TTTCTCATCTGGAAAGTCAGCACAATGTACAGATACGGGGACGCGTTCGTCCTCGGGCGGACGGCGTCGATCGTACACCTCGCGTGCAAAACCTTGGCGTACTGCACCGGCGTCATCAACCCGTTCCTTTACGCCTTCTGTAGCCCGAGTTTCAAGTCTGCCTTTAGGGAAATGCTCCCGAAAACATGGAGAAAGGACAATGCTGGCCCCTCCGAGCACATCTTGTCAAGGCGGGACAGCCGTCTGAGCCGAAATCAACGAAATTCGTATACGTCTGAACGGGAAAGCCCGAAGCAGAATCAAATAAATTGAAGCACCTGAGAAAGACGCGACGAGATGCACATTCGCTGCTCAGTAGTGATTGGCCATTCATGTCGATGATTGTAGTGACGTTTGAAACATTTGAAGAAAATGAAGAAGAAAAAGAAGAAGAAAAAGAAAAAGAAGAGAGCAAAGACTTTTCCACCTTTTATCACTACCTCAAGTTTCTGTTGGTTTTGTTCTTGTGACTGTATAAAGCAGGCCTAGTTATTATTTTGTTGTAATATGCTATATCTTCAAGAGATTTGTTAAAGATGTATTCAACATCTATGCTTTCCTAAAGAACAATTGAATAATGTAGGCCTATGCCATCAAATGGGTTGCTGAGAAGCAACCTGAAAAAAAAGTAAATTGTCTGTTGCATATCATTTCTATTATCATGTGTGCCAAACATCATTAATATCTTCCTTTGAATGTTGAAATAATGTTCATTTCCTTTATCTCATATTGAGTATTTTAGAGGAGTGGTTTAGTGTAATAAAAAGAAAAGTTGACTGATACTGTAAGTTATTAGGATAGATGTTATCCCATACATGTGTTCTCCCACTCAAATTCACCAATCACAACTTAGTACATGCATTAAGGTTCTGTCTTTCTATGAATAAACAAAATTAATGATATATTTTCTCATTGCCAAGTACATGTTAAAAAAATAGATACATAAATTTTCAGTGTAAATCATCAAACATTCTAACATTTTGTACAAGGGGATGTCATGGCAAGTTTGCATCACAAACACTCTCTCTCTCTCTCCTACTTGTTTTCATCATCCATCACTTTCTGACTTTGTCTCTCATTTCTCAACTTCTTCAGATCTGAAGTTGACATTTAAAGAATTTAAAAATTCTCTATCTTAAATGGATTAAAGGTCACAGCCATTCATATCAGAAGATTTTACAATATTTCAACAACAACAGTATCTTATTGATATTTAGACAACTTGCACAAAGATGCAAGGAATTGTAAAGATCAAATAGATGTAAAATACACAAGATGCTTTCAAACTTGGTCAGAATTGCAAAGGAGACACATGGTGATTTGAGTGATACCACACAATGATACTTTAATGTCATGAAATAAAGCATCATACATCTGTATCTCATACAATTCATAATATAAGCTATATGTTACAATTTTTAATGAAATGGGTCAACTCCCATTCAGGGTTGCAAACATGGCATTTGTTTTCACTTTTCTGATCACTTGGGCACTGAATTCAACACATTTCAATATTAATTTAGTAGAATGAGTAAGTATGACTGACTCCAGCTTTAACTATTAATTCAATAGCATCATCCATGGGACAATGTGTTTGCATTGTATATACTTGATATAAATATACTTCATTCCCCCCAAGTTTCTGCTTTGAATTGTCAATCCAAATTATTATGCAATCAAATGTGATTGTTCATATAGAGGTTCTCTTCTTCCTTCTAAACAAAAAATGGTTGGTGCAACCCAATGTATCACAAGCACATTCTTTCCACTTATATACCTCTCAAAAGAAGAAGATAAAATGGTGTTTACCATTACTCTTCTTTTAATGCCAAGAAAGAATTCATAACGTATGTTTTCTTCTTTGAGTAAAGAAATGAAATACATATGAATCAATTATTTGTAAACAAACTACATATTTGTGGGAAAGTATGCTGGAAAACTATATTTGAGTTTCGTCATCAAGGCTTTATGTAGGCTCAATCATAAAACTGGTTAGGTATACCAAGCTTCACTTACATTTACTACATTTTCTGTGATATCAATAGACATAAAAATATGTCTATAAGGCTTCCTCTATTATCTTTCGACAAAGATGAAAGTTAATAAACAAAATTTGTGTTTGATTGAATGTGATATTTGACAGTGCCTTAGTTAACTTTGAACACAAATATGATCCTGTTGCCCTTTGCAATAAAACACTTTCTGAAAACAAGACATCTAAAATTCAATTATCTAATACTCATTTGGTGTTAACCCTTGTCTTCTTATCCCATGAGAAGTTGGCTCCATAGCTCTTGGCTCGCGGTTTGGAGACCTGGGGTTCCATAACCTCATATTTCCATCCTGGATGGTAAGAAATGAAAAAAAATACACAGGACTTTCAATCATCCAACTCTTAATTTATTAGAAATGAATTGACACATATAGTGACATCATATGTTTTCTTTTTTATTTGAAACTTACAAGAATATACATACATATGAATGCGAGACCATAGAAATGAAGTCTTTTCAGATGTGCATGACAATAATAAGTTTTATTTGATTGATCATTAGTTTTCATAATCACTACACATGACTTCTCATTAAATCAAAGGAAGCTCACTACTAAAAATTATTAATATATTCAAATTATAGATTTCAGTGAAGGCTCTGCCCACTAATTTCATTGTACAGGACATAATAGCCCCGCCCCCCCCCCCCCCACTATTAAAAAAAAAAGAACAGAGATATTTAAAATGTATTCCACAGCCACATGAATAACACATGGACTCATACAATTTGTGCTTTTCAAACAATATGATTGCCAGCAGGTTTTCATTAACATATAATGATTCTATCATTAATCTACACAAAGACAAATTTAATTTCAATCTTACCATTCTTTTCTGCAAATCTCATTGCCTCTTCCTTTGTCCTAAATGAAACGTCAACGTTGGATAGCGGATCAGCCCTACATTTAAAACAGAAAGTTAAAGAGCATACATTAATATAAAGTTGATTAGTCAGCTAGGGTGTTAGACTGACAAAAAAGGACAGGGAAATGGAAAGGGTGTGGGGGGGGGGGGGGCGTCTACTTTTGATTAACTTTGCTGGTACATAGTTAAAGAGATGGTTTATTGATTTCAAACTTGACTGAATTTGGTATCATTGCAATCGAAAAAATTACACTGAGTAAAATCATTACATTTCTGTAACTTGTACATTCGAGCGAAATTTATAAAAGTTGATTGAATTTGACAAAAAATCAACCCACTCAACGCCCCCAAAACATCGTAAGTCAGCTGATTTTTGAAGTGACATCACAATATGAACAGCGGGCCGCTCAGCTGAAATGCTTGACGACGGTGCGAGATGCAGTTTGCGTGCTATTCACATGTATTGCATTGACTCTCGAGTACCGTACCCATTTATACCTAACGCTGTTTACCTTCATCAAAATCCCCTGGAAATATGGATATGGACGAAAACATACTTGAGTATACTCCAGAAGGCTCCTCCATGGCATGGTTTTGGTTCTTAATCTGACGTTAGTCTAGATAAATGGTATATAACTTCCAAAAAGCGATTGAATAATATATATCGTCGATGTAGCGTTCAAGTTTCCCGTAGCTGGTAGCTGTGCGTGCGCACTCTGTGCATGTACTATGTGTGCAATACACTGACCTCTATATGCGTGCATCACATCTAGCGCAGCTTGCTAGCCAGCCTAGCCCGTAGCCGGCGCTCGAGCTAGCCGTGAATCGCGAAACGGACTGATCTGTTTCTCTCGGTTTATCAGGTCCTATACGACTTAATTTATCAAAAATGTAAATTAATCAGCCTAATCACACATTTTTGTAATGAATATCTGGACAATTCTATGTAAATTTGTCGCCTATTTTACTCCAAAAGAGTCGTTAGGTCAGCATGCAAAATGTCCTTTGCCTTCCCAGATCAGACACATACACGCTGAAGTGTCCTCAGAATATGTGATTATTTTTTGATTTTTATGCTCAAATGTTACGGGGGAAAAAAAAGAATCAAACAAACATTTGTAGAAAGTATCATATATTTAGTGTATCTCATTCAAAATGCCAAAAATAAAGGAAATATCACCACTGGCGGTAAATATATGAACAACGTTTACCCATATCTAAAAATTGCAATGGATATCCAACATTGTCCCGAATGTGTGATGTAGGTTGTTCATATTGTGACGTCATCGTTTCGCATGTAAAATAACGCCGTCAATTCACTTATTGAGTGGGTTCAGGAAAGGGTAACAAAATTGCATTTAATTTATTCCTTTATTTATTTCAATGAACCATCTCTTTAAGGCTCAATCAAACACTTTTCTACATGTAAAGGGAGGGAAAAACACTGTCAGCCTGGAATCTACCAATAAGCTATCCATAGATAACGAAAATTACCAACAAAGCACCACTGACATCATATGTAGAAAGGTGCAAGATATTGCTGAGGATTCATTACAGATATTACTTTTAATTTTGTAATCAATTAATCCAAAATTCTCCTACCCCAAACACAAATGCACACAAATATCTCTCTGAGGCTGAATTTGTTAGTTCACTTCGTTAGTCTAGTTGATGCTTGGTGGGCAATTTAAAATAACTGCAAGCCTGTGGTCTATACATGAAGTTGCAACATTTTACGCTTTTAACAACCAACATCTTTCTAAAAGACCATTTTCTTAATCCTCATAAGGTCGTTTTCCTTTAAAACAAAACAAAACAAGTAGCCAAACCTTAGATACAGTAGCAGGATTTTCTGTTACATGAACAGTTGTACAGTATACATCTTCTTCACAGGAGAAGGTCATTAATGAAGGGGGGGGGGGGAATCATGGATAATGCAGAAGGGGTAGCTTACGTGGATCCCCATCCCATAAGGGGGTTCTCCCATCTCTCTCTGGTGTCAAACTCCAGGGTCCATCGCTGGATGCTGTTGGTACCAGACTGCATAGCATGCTTGGTTGGTATAAAGATGCGGACTCTTCTGGTCTTGATGTGCTCCTCTGGAATACCAGAAATGGTTGTGATATCCATCTATTAAAGGGGAAAATGAAAAGAACACATGGTAATAATTTGGGTATCTATAAATCTTGGTAGAAAATAAATTTTCATAGCATGCAACGTAAGCTTCAACGCTTTGGTACAACAACAAAAAATGAAAAAAAAGGGACAGGTCAACTTTTTAAAATAACTCCAAATTGTTTGATTGGGAAATCGTAAAGCAGTATTGTTTGTGTGCAAATTCAAGGTATTTGTTCATTTCATGTTCCATACATGTTGGACTACACATTACCAAGAAGATATATATCAGAAAGTGGGCCTAACAATAAACTTATTCTTCTCAATTTCTTTCTTCTTTCACTCCTCTAAAGTCCCCTCCTTCTCCTCATCCTTATTGTCATGCTTCATCACTTTCTTTTTTCTTCTCTCTTCTTCTACTTTAACAAGTTTGTGCAAGGTTTAGAAACAGCTGCATCCAGCCTTCAACCCTTAAGATTATTTTCTTTTCTTTATGGTACCATCTCAAAGTTCAATTTTTTTTCTTTCCTTTTTTCCTCCTCCTCTTATTTTTCTTCTCTCTTTTCCTTCTCCCCCTTCTTTACTAACCTCCTCCTTCTTCCTTGTCTTTCATCTTTCTTCTTCTTAACTTTTCATTTCCCCCTCTAAATTTCTTTTTCTTCTTCCTCCTCACTCTCCCTTCTTTTTCTTTTTCCTTTTATTTCCACTTCCTCTTCTTTTTCTCCTTCTCCTTTCAGAGTTTTTACCCTAGCTTCATCTACCAATACCATACATTTGTACCTCTCCTCCTCCTCCTCCTCCTCCTCTCCTCTCCTCTTCTCTCCTCCTCCTCCTCCTCCTCCTCCCCCCCTCTCTCTCTCTCTCTCTCCCTCCTTCTTCTTCTTCTTCTTCTTCTTCTTCTTCAATTTACTTGTTTTCTCATCGTTCAATATAATTTTCAACTTTGACGCCTTTCAGTTCACTCATCACTGTTTAAATTCCTGAAAAGTGGCCGCTCGTATACCCAGCACATTTTTCAACGTATGGGGCAACACTTTACAGAGTGCATTAACTGAGCGACTGTTAGAAACACACAAAATAATGCCGTTACTCACCGTTTTTTCCTTGATCTCCTCAATCCTAGTTTCAGTTGGATTGGCAGCAGCCCTAGAACTCGCCGAAACTGCTAAAGTACGACATGTTAGTTGATTACAGGACCATAATTTCGGCCTTACACTCGAGAAGGTTTTCCATAGAGACGCCATTTTTACCTCTAGTCTTCTCTCGAAACCCCACTGATTTTCATAATACTGTAGTCTAATATCTAGTCTCTGCTGCAGACCTACCTATAATGAGTCGATGGAAGGGGAGGGGGGGGGGGCAGTGTTCAACAAGTAGCAACATGTCTGTTCATCATTTCCTTCTCTTTTTTTTTTACTAGTCTATTAAAGGAAAGCCCTACCCTTATAATAACTTGAATTTGAAAGAGGTTGCATATTGTTTGTTTTTTAAATCCTGCTCCTAGCCTATGATATACTTGGCCTACCAACTGAAAGCTGTGAAATTCGAAAGATGATAAGACTATGCCAATTTCAGTGCCTTGATCATCTTCTGTAACGAAATTATCATTATAGATCACCATAATTTGGATGATTTTTGTACTCTGTGATAACCATATATATTTTCAGTTCCCTCCTATATAGCTGTTAATTGTTTGTCTTCAAATATTGACACAAAATAATAAATAGCTAGGGCATAATTCTTCGGTCACATGCAGAGTATATTGAAAAAATCCATTCTATTCATATTTTGTGTTTGAACTAATAGGAGATCTGTCCCACATTAATTCATAGGGATACTAATTCACCATTTTGCAATGTGATACATCATACATATAGTGATTTAAACTTTCATAAATTCATAACTCTCTTTGTGTTTACAAAATACATTGTATCTGATACTTCTCAAACTTTCACCAGTCACTTTCTCTTTAAAAAAAAATGGTTTCCTTCCGTCATCTCTCCGACAAGGTTGCCTATCAATGATTAAGACATTATCATCAGGTCATATTTTCTTGTATTAGCTGGTGATCTAGTCTAGTTCGTCGGCCGGCTGGCAGAAGGGCGTTAGCGACTTGAAAACTACTTTTCAAATTATTCGCATTTAAAGATTTGTTTTGTATCTAAACTGCTTTCCGTCCCGAAAATTGGTTTAAAACTTAAAAGACTAAATAGAAATGTTATAGTAGAACACGGCCACAATTTTTTTCCCTTCTGCTTAACGCTTCATTTTTTACCTGAAATTCGAGCTAACGCCCTTCTGCCAGCCAGGCGGCGAGTTTACTATTATAGTGATCATTATAGTGATTGTTTTCGTTTAATTCTATCATATTGTTTGTTCAGAGCCAAATGTGCGTTAGCTCCGTTTTAAAGTGTATTAATTAACACCCTTCTGCCTCCAAAGAGTGGTTATGGTGGTAGCCGTTTTTATTGTTGTAGTGGTTGTTGTTGTGGTAGTTGTTGCACTATATTAACTACATTTTACCTAGAACCCTCTCCTACAAACAGCATACACAAAGTTGTTGTTGTTGTTTTTGTTCCTGTTGTTGCATTATATTAACTACATTTTACTCACAACGCTCTACTCATAACCACGTACACAATGATACACATACATATCTTCAATTAACATATATTTATTGTGTCAAATTCTTTTATTTCATACTTTTGTACAGATATATAGAACTTTTTGTCATTATATAATAACTTCAAATTTTATTTACAAAACATTTACAACATATACAGAAATGCTATATACAACAAATAACATGATGCAATTCTATATTCACCAGATCAGATCAAATCTCAAAACCACAAATGCATGACTATTGATCCATTTAGATAAAGTGCTACTAGCGTACTATTGCCTGGAAGGTCATTTTCTCTTTCTTTAATTATTTTTCCTGTTCCATCCAAGAAATAGACACACACTATGGACACTATGGAATTTATTTCCCTGGTCCATGTTTGGTTTTCCAGAGTATAAATAATTTTTCTACAATTATTATGAATGTTATACTTCCAAATAACACAAGGAAAAATTGAAATCTTCTTGTTACACTCTCTTGTTCCCACAGTCAGCCTGGCTTAATTGAATTTGCCAATTCACAAACATTAGAATGATAATGATTCTTGTTGTCAAATCAGATAAATTGGAACTTTTCATTTAAATAGATAAGATTTAAATTTCTCATGAGAGACCAGTGAAGACAAAATTAATCTTTTTTCCTATTAAAAATAAATGACTTAAATCAAATGTTGAGAGTGAATTAGAATGACATATATTAGGCAGAAGATATCAATAAGTTAAAAAATAGAGCAATCAACTTGATATGATGATCCAATTTTTTTACATCTAAGATGACCCAACATTTCATCTGGCGCCAATTGGTCCAGGCTTTACTTCATCATGGATGTAAGGTTTGGGAGACTTGCAATTAGGTTTTTGATTAGGTTTAGTTTTAGAGTTAGGTATAATGTTGGGTCAATTTTGTGTATGTACGAGCCAGACTTTGCTGCGTGAAAAGTACCCCTTTACCAGACATTTTGGTAACACGCATGCGGTCATTCCGACCATGGAGTGGGGGGGGACGGGAGTGTATGGCGTTGACCATGGAGTAATTGTAATTGTACAACCATATCAAAATGTACGTGTCATCTTCAGCAATACAGCACCAAATGAACACAATCTTCCAACTTTCAATTATAGATTTGAGTGTCTTTCTTTTCAAGAGAAGGTGTACCTTCCAGCACTAATATATCAAATCCCCATCTCTCACGTTTAAAGCCCCACTGTACTACTTATAGCTACTTGCGCCCTCTATATAGCAAACAATGCCTAATCGGTGCTTGTTGGTCCCCCATGATCCCCTTTTCTTATGTTAATTGAGAGCTGATTAGACGAGATAACCATCCGTCAGTGACCTTGCAGGGAGGTCCATTGGGGCCTGGCCAAACTAGTGCAGACAGGCTTTAAATTGAATATATCCTATCTTCTGTCCACCAAGTTTTTGGCTAAGGCACATCAAATTGGCAACAGTCTATCTATCCCCTGTAGATCGTAAGATTGTTCATGCCAATTCTACCTAGTCCTATTTGCTGCTTTTTGCTTGAGCGCACTCCATCTTCCCTGCATCCGTGCCTGACGGCGCTGCTGTTCGTTCAACCTGGTGTAAGAAAGAGGGAAACAGAAGAAAATATAAGAGCAAGATTTTTTTTAAATAATGTACACCTTCATAACCAGTGGGATTGAACATATCTCAGTGCTGGAAAGTTTGATGAAAGTCCAAAAAAATCTAGCTTTTGAAGTCTAGCCAATGTACAAGATGGGAGTCTCAAATTTGAAAATCCATTAACGAGTTGTGATGCCATGCCATGCATGTAGATAACATATTCCAGCATGCATTGTCACAACAGGGCCCCGTCTTATAAAGAGTTGATATTAATTGAAACTTATTGGCAATTGATCAATCACAACTATGTACATAAGAGATAAGAGACTGCAGACTTGTGTTTGATTAGAGGACTTGCGATGATTTGGATCAATCTCAACTCTTTATAAGACAGGGCCCGGGTTTGATGCTTCTTCATTATAACATTTTACGAAAAATATATGGCAAGGTTGAAATTCCCATACTACATGTATTTCAGCATTTACTTTTCATGCACCTGCCTCTGATTAGCCTTCTTCATAACTGGCACTATACTTAAAGCCCCACCGTACTACTTATAGCTACTTGCGCCCTCTATATAGCAAGCGATGCCTAATTGGTGCCTGTTGGTCCCCCATGATCCCCTTTTTCTTATGTTAGTTAATTGAGAGCTTATTTGATGAGATAACCCCCTGTCAGTGACCTTGCAAGGAGGTCTAATCCCCCTGGCCAAATTAGTACAGATGGGCTTTAAATGATTAGTTTTTGTCATTATTGAAGGAAGACCAATGAGTCAGTGATTGACTGACTGACTATCTTCATCACAACTCAATACCATGCATACCTGTTTGAGAAGAGCACATCAAATCTGCCCTTGGCCTGGGTGGTGTGCAGGAGTGTTGGAGCCTTGGTGTCCACGTCTTCCAGCGATCTCCAGAGGTTAGTCAGGCAAGCAAAGGAGTGCATTCCATACGCATAGACGGTAGGCTTTTGGTCAAAGGTCACACCGTTTTCAGCGTCAGCTTCTGCTTCTTCTGGGACATCATCCTCTTCTCTCGTTTTCTCTCCTTTGCATAACAAAAACAAAAAAGGAAAAAGAAAACAGGAAATTATCAAGCTGAAACTTTAAAATGTCATACATCGAATTGCTTTAAAGCCCCACCTCATACTTATAGCTACTTGCACCCTCTATATAGCAAACAATGCCTAAGCGGTGACCATTGGTCCCCGATTTCTTATGATAATTGAGAGCTGATTTGATGAGATATTAAACCACCTGTCAGTGACCATGCAGGGAGGTCTAATCCCTCCTGGCCAAACTAGTGCAGAGGGGTTTTAAAACACATTTGTAAAACACATAGTGAATTTCATTGTGATCAATACAGTGTCCATAAAAAAGGTACAGACTTCTAACAAACCATCCAATACGAAAATATCAATCCATTATTTTTGTTATGTTGACGATTGGTGGGTGTGACCTCAATCACCCATGGTAACACCCCTGGAAAACTAAAAGTTGCTTCAAAACTAAAAGACAATATCTGTAGTACACTTCCCATTTCCTCATAGGTGACAGCTATGAGCCTTTGTTCTGCACAGCTACTTTTGTTGGGACCCACCAGCAGTCATTGATGGATATAAAACCAGCATTTTTTAGAGTTGTTACTTTGCCATGGCAACAAACAATTGAGGGTCTCCTCAATCTGAAGGGACAACGAGTATTAACATTATTTCTGGAGGAAGCGTAGCTCACCTCTCACAAAGAGCATTTGACCAGCAGCAGCTAATGAGATGACCGGTTTCTGGTTGTCACATTTGAGGATGGTAGATTCTGGTAGCTTCACCAGACAGAGCTTCTTGCCAGTAAAGACATTGCACAGGTATATATCCCCAAACTTTGTCACCAACAATGCCTACATGGAGCAAAGAGTGTGAACAAGAATAAAGTTTAAAGTTTTTCTTTTATGGTTTCTTTTTGCATAAGTCTATTTGATATGTTGGTAAAAGTATTTGGAGAAGAAAAAAGAAGAACAAACAAAACAATGCTTCATGTCTTTAAACACAGACCTTTTTCCAGCTCAGAAATTCTATATCACTTTGCATTCAGTGTATCAACCTCTCTCACTCATAAATGACATGATTATTTGAAAAGAATGGTAGTAAATATTATTAATGTTTCCTTCAAATGGTTCTTGGCCAGGATTTGACACCCACAGCTCACAAGTAATACTATATTCGAAAATAAACAAAAAACGCTCACAGGTGATAATATATTCAAAGATAAACAAAAAAGAAACGGGACAAATGAAAGAGAAAATGTTTAGGTCAAATAGACGAAGAAACCAAGGATGAGGAGAATACTCACTGTGTCTCGCAACGTAACGATGGGTGCCACATGGCATGCCCCATCTCGCTTGTCCCTCCACGTCCCACGATACACCTGTTTCACTGTGGGCTTATCGCCATAGCAACAGGATACGGTTGCTAGGTCACCGTTGCTATCGCCGACCAGGACGGCAATCTCTGGCTTGGCTTTGAGGGCGTCCAGTCTGTCGCTCGGGGAGGTGACGGGTTTGGTCGGGGGAGGGGGCAGTATGTGAAGGTGACAGATGGGGCGTGTGAAGACCTTTTGAGCCATGATAGGAATACCTGCCGATAGAGGGTTGGTTATAGGAGGTTAGAAAAAACATTTGCCACAACCCAAATCAGATTCAATCAATATTCTTCTTGTATATGAAATGCTGTTTTTAACTGTTATTTATATGAAAAGTGCAGATACCAGACCACTTTTATAACAATAGTCAGATTTTTTACATTTCCTGCATTACCAGTAAATATTTCACTCATTTATATATATCAATGTTTATATACCTCACTTAAGTAATCCAGCAATCTGATTGGTCGAAATTGCATTCATAAACTTTAACTGTTCCCGAAAATTCGCAGTAACCATGGTTAAAACAGACCTATTTTTCCAATAGCCATGGTTATTGGGAAAATAGGTCAGTCTCCATGGTTACCCCATAGGTTTACATGTTAAAAAATGGTTTGAGCGATCGAGGATACCGTATGTGTGCGAAAAATTGGTCGGTATTTTCATACAAGACAAGACAATTCCAAACAAGACAAAAATGGCTCAAGAATCTCTCCCAAGATTTCAACTTATCAAATGCAAGACTCGCTGACAGCAAGAACAACAAAAAGGGTACGTGAAATTATCCATAAACATGTTCGTTTAGTTGCTGAAAAAGCATAGACGTATACCGTAATTAACGGTGTATAAACCGCACCTTTTTGCCGCCGAAAAAAATTCAAAGTCGGGGGTGCGGTTTATACACGGTACAATTTATGACGCTATGCCTGGCAATGTCTCCCAGCTCAGTATTCGGTGTGTTGACTCACCACTTGGAAACTAAAACAACTCTCAAATTTGTCTGTCATCTTGGTTTGAAATTAATCTTTCTGATAGATTTCAATATGTAGTTTATAACAATAATTCCACCAATTTTTCTTCTATTACATGGTGTACCACAAGGTCCTATCCTAGGACCTGTACTGTTTTTTAAAATTTACATTAATGATCTTACACATTCAGCTGCACCTCGCAGTTAAATGAAAGGCCTTCCCGCGTGGGTTTTTTAACACGGACCCGGCGAAAAAAGTCGGCAAAAAAAAAAAAAAAAAAAAAAAAAACATTTTTTTTTTTTTTTTTAAAGGGCGAAAAAGAGGGGTGCGGTTAATACACGAGGGCGGTTTATACAACGTTAATTGCGGTAGACTATAGACGAAAATAGATCTAGTTGTCAGCGCACCCGATGTTGTGTGTTAAAATTATTCCCATAGAGATTGTACGCAATGCAGTCTACGTGCAGTCTACGTGCATTGCAAGACCATGAAAAAAAAGTCAAGTTTTTTTTTTCAATTCGAGATTCAAACCTTTATCTGTTGTGATCCTGAAGGTGATACTCAATAAGTGAGGTGTCATATGAAGAGGCAGGTTCTTCTCCTATTTCCCCACAGGGCCGGCCCACCCCCAAAGTTGTAAAAATATCTTGCTTAGACTAGAATCTAGATCTAGTCTACTCTCAAAGAACGGTTGCCAGGGTGTCTGATCGCGCACCCGATGTTGTGTGTTAAAATTATTCCCATAGAGATTGTACGCAATGCAGTCTACGTGCAGTCTACGTGCATTGCAAGACCATGCAAAAAAAGTCAAGTTTTTTTTTTCAATTCGAGATTCAAACCTTTATCTGTTGTGATCCTGAAGGTGATACTCAATAAGTGAGGTGTATATGAAGAGGCAGGTTCTTCTCCTATTTCCCCACAGGGCCGGCCCATCCCCAAAATTGTAAAAATATCTTGCTTAGACTAGAATCTAGATCTAGTCTACTCTCAAAAATACTCTCATAAAAAACAACCGTGCAGATAAACTATAGAAAGGCCAAGGTGGTGTCATTAGTTGACTCTTTTGTTTTCGGCATATAAAAGTATTAATGACTGCTTTAATATTCGAGAAATAGTTGTTTTTATACGCTCTCGGGAAGGTTACAATTGGGCTATTGCCCTCGGCACGCCTCGGGCAATAGCACAATTCTAACCTTCCCTTGAGCGTATAAAAACAACTATTTCTCTCAAAGCAGTCATTAATAATAGCTACTGAGATTTCTACTTCTTATAAAATATGCTAAATAAACATATCACTATAGGCTACCGATTTGGGTGCTCACAGCATTCAAGGAATTTCTTTCTACTGGTATTCATTTAACACCTGGGTGGAGAGTGGTAAATATTTAAAATTTGGCCAAAGGACATTGCAGTGGCCTGACTGATCTGCGAACCCTGTGATCCACAGTCCAAAGACGTTTCCAAAAGACCACGACACCCACCTCTACACAGTGAAAGGGTTTCATAAGTATGAAACTTGATCACTGTAATAATTGATGAGCAAATTAAACGAACACACAATTAACAAACAACACTCACTGAGATGTTTGTCCCACAGAGCTATGGACCCATCCTCCAGCCCTAGAGCAATAAGTGAAGTACATGGTGTGGTGGTCATCGATGTAATCTTGCCAGCATTGGGCCATACTTGATCCGGCTTGTGCTCCAAGTCTAGGGAGAGGATTCAAAGAAAAAAACAGCTAGCACGCAATTGCACAAGTACTGCAATGACAACAGTAATTACTTTTTGATCAGTGTAACGAGAGTGGGCAGTTTGTATGACATTGATTGGTGGTTCTAGGACACATTTGCTGCTGATAATTGCTCCACGGTCTACACTAACCGACTCATAACGTCAACCCCTGACAAAACACTGCCTAACACTAATCCTAATCCTAAATCTAAATGGAAAGTTTAAACCAATCGCAACTTTGAACCCTTCCCCTAAGTTTGACAAAACGGTCAATGTCCTACACTAACCAACTCATAATGTTAACCCCTAACAAAACACTGCCTTACACTAATCCTAACCCTAAATCTATATATGTAACCTTTAACCCAATCGCAACTTTAAACCCTAACCCTATGTTTGACAAAAGACAGCCCAGAGCAAAATGTCTCTGGATCAAATTAATGTCTGATCACCACAACAATAAGTTTTCCCTGCTTCAAAACAGAAAGTAATGATGAGCACATCAAAATAGAAATGAGAGTATATATAGCAACATACTTAATATATGCAATCTTTTCACTTTGTGTGATTTGATTCTATGCTCAGGGAAATCAACTCGGATCTTACCTTTTGCAGTCTTTAGCAGGTTGTAGAGGCAGATATTTGTAGAGTTAGACCAACTAGCCACAAAGATGTGTGCCTGGTCCTGGTTTATTGGAGCTGCATTGGCAGAGGCTAGCATGAGCCCGGGTTTCACAAACAGACATGTTGCTCGGCATGGTCTGAGAAAGAAGATGGAATCAATTATACTGGTTAGCTGAGATATAGGAAAGAAATAATAATTATATTTGTTTATATAGCACATAACATTTACTTTATCAGAAGTATCACACTGTCTTTAGCAGTGCAGCTGTCATGCGTGTTGCGTTTCAAGGAATAAATTTCACCCAGGTCCCCATTTACTTCACCTGGGTGGAATGTGGCAAATGTAGATCAATGTCTTGCCAAAGGACATTAGTGCCGCGGCGGGACTCGAACCGCGGACCTTGTGATCGACAGTCCGGCAACGTATCCACTCGACAACGACACCTCTAAGTGCCCAACAATTAAAAAAGAAACTTTTCCCTTTAAAGAATATCACTATCATGAACTCATCTTAATCCATTAAGCAACAATACCTTGATAAATTAACCTAGGAAGATATCATTAAATATGTAGAAGTCTACCATCCTGGATTGAGAGAGGTCACTTTATATGAGAAGCCCTGCCTAAATGCATAAATTAGCAATATACCACAACTCTGAATTAGTCTTCCAGCTAGAGACCCTAAAGTCATAGGACTTTGCTACATATATGAAAAATATTTTGCACATAGGTGCAGGTAAACAATCAAGAGAAAATAGCAACAATTTTGCATTAAATTGCATAATTAACCAACCAAAATTTATGACAGCTGTAATAGCTAGCACAGGTCACATGATTCAATGCATAGAGATTGATTTTGTTTTATCCCGTGCCCTGCCATTTGAATGCAGGACTATTTCTCTATTAGCAACATATGGTAAGCATACATGCAACCGTCCCTTGGATAGGATGTTAAATGGAGGACCTGTGTAGAGACGAGTCACCACTTTTGCACATTATAAGAACGCACTGCACTATTTGTATAAGAGTAGGGGGAAACCCCGGTGTCGTGGTCCACCTGCACAGCTAGTATATACAGTACATCTGCAATAATCTGCAGTATTGAAGGAGGTAGATCATCCATAAGAATTAGAAGAAGAAGAACTTTGCAAAAGACTGAACTCACATCTTTTCTGAATTGTGGTACTTTGGGTCCGTGTATGGCCCGAGGACTTGATCAGCAGCCAGTCTTCTGGTGTTGAGGTGCTCTGATTGTATGAGGTGCCTGCTGCCCTGACCGACAGTGGAACACCATTCCTCTGAGGCTGGGGTGGGTTGGCTTGGGTGCGGCACGCTGCTGCTGCTGGCAGCTAGGTAGATAACAACAGTAGGAGATACCCATTTAAATCTAGAAACACTCAAACCAGTAGATGTAAATGGTTTCCTGGCAGGAATTAATTCCTTGAAATGCTAGAGCGCCGTAATGGCAGCCGTGCTAAAGCCAGGGTAATAATCGGGAGCGCCAGGAGTGTCAAGTCTGACAGACATGAGCGCTATTCAAGAAACCACTATTAATATTATTATTATCATTGGTTGCGATGCAGTATGTTGAATATAAAGTTTAAATATTACATAGAGTGCAGACAGAATATCTAATATGCACCAATAATTTACTTCTCCATTTTCCTATGAGACGAATGGAACTTAAACAATGTAAAGGCTTGCTCAGATATAGTGAGCGCAGTAAACTGACGCAAAAAAGGGCCTGTAAAATTAAGAGTTATAGTTGTTCTTCTTCAATAAATCATTTAATAACAAACAATTCATTGCATGTAATACATTTAAGTGTAGCAAGAATTAATGGTGATACAATATACTTTCACACTAGACTGAACTTTAATCCTTATGACCTACGACCCTGATTATAATCATTATCATGATGATATTTACCCGACAGTTGGTCTGGTAGGGGCTTCACTCTCAGCACAGTGGTTGGTTTGGAAAGGTTTGCCGGGTTCCAGTCTGGCGCCGTGGTCGACGCACCGGCTGGGGGCACCGTCACTGCTGCGGTGGGGCTCATCGTACGGGCCGTGCCCTGTGAGGTTACAGACTGGGGACAGCAAAAACAACAAGTATATCTTATCTTTATATTTTTTTAAAACATTACTTTTCAGAATTAATATTGGAAGTTATTTATTTCTCTCATCTCTCATCAGCTTAGAAGGATAGCTGTTTATTACAGAAAATTGTTGTCATATAGCTAATAGTTTATTTGTATCCCTAATAGGTAATAATCTGAGAAATATGTATTGCTCTGAGCTAAAAGAGCATTAATTCTTAACATGCCACACAAATTATGTCCCTGTGCTATTTTGAATTAATCATGGGATAGATAGATATACCAAAGGCTTCAAGATTGTGTAACTGGCAAAGAAAGCAACCAAAATGTTAATTAACACCATGTTCATTCCCTTCAAAATATGGGTTTTGGAGTGTAAAGATGCCAATGAAAAAAGAAAGGCTGAGCTAAATCCACACGTAGATCTACAATGGCTTTACAAGAGTTTTGTTTCCCCTCTTGCTTTGAAACAATTTAAACAGCTGCTCACTGAATGACAGTCTCGACAAGGGCAGGATTTGCCGAGAGGGTTAATTTCTTCTCATTTTAAGCAAGCACTTCCAACAAAATAAGACTTAGCATGTCTATAAAATCACTGTTGGAAAAATAACCTGGATGTATCAACATATAACAGATAATGTTCTAGAGGGCATGTATTCCCCTTTTAAGACCCAGTCTCATGTATTTTTAATCAATATATCACAAATCTCCTCCCGCCCTTCCCCCTCCCCCCCCCCCCCCCCCCCCTGGACCCGCCTCCCTCCCCTGACCCCCTCACACTTATTATGTTGTTGAGCTCCCTGTCACAGATTTTCTGGAAGAGAGCACTCCTGCCCCAATCCTTTATTTTACCTTGGGTCGACTCAACGGCATTGACAGCCCTTCCATAGGGTGGCTGTACTCAATGGTATCGATCGCTGACCCCTCCCCGGCACCCTCCTGCAAACAGAACAAAGTCATACATACAAGCAACATATAGATAGGCATGCATGGGGTTGGGAACATAGAAAAGAAAGTGACAACCATCAAACACCAACATGTACATGCTTCTAAATAACACAGGAATTATCAACTATTTAAACAACAACCTTAATCTACATATACATTGTAGATAATACAGAGTGAAAGATTTGGAAACAAAGTGATTCTGACAGTGGCATAATAACTTCAATAATTGTGTACCGACTTTAAACTACTACATGATCAACTATACATAATAAGGACTGGGGAACAAAAGGACTATGGAGGATAGGGAAGGGAGGGGGTAGATTTACAGGTGCATGGACCCTCTCGGTAGAGAAGTGAGAACCAACATGTACATGCTTCTAAATTACACAGGAATTATCAACTATTTAAATAACAACCTTAATCTACATATACATTGTAGATAATACAGAGTGAAAGATTTGGAAACAAAGTGATTCTGACAGCAAGGCATAATAACTTCAATAATTGTGTACCGACTTTGAACTACTACATGATCAACTATACATAATAAGGACTGGGGAACAAAAGGACTATGGAGGATAGGGAAGGGAGGGGGTAGATTTAAAGGTGCATGGACCCTCTCGGCAGAGAAGTGAGAACGATGTGAAACATTGTGAAACATTAAAAAGGCTCTCACTTCCAACCAGCAGGCATTTAAGCAGTGGGCTTCACAGTAACAAATGAATAATGATGATTTGCTTTACAAGGAATAACTATGTGCTAACCAAAAATTGCATTTTCGAGATGACAACATTGACAAGGGAATACTGGATGGGGTTAAGAGGCTGCAGAGTTCAAGAAACCTTAGCTTAGAGCTATACAAACCTGTGCATTGGAAAGATCTTCTGTACTCTTAACATGACTCGGCTGCTCCTGCTGCTGCTGCTGTTGCTGCTTGGCTAGGGCAGCCTCGACATCCCTCACCCAGTTGTCTCTGGGAAGCTTGAAGATATCTATCCAGGACTCGGTCGCATCATCTTTATCGCCCTCTGCAAGAGATAAGGCTAACAGATTAAAACAGATCAAATGACTGATGAACTATGTTTTCAATGCCATCCATTGCTTCTCTCACCCAATTCTAGTAGAAAACAAGTACCCAGGCAAAGCTTGGAAGACAAGGCAAACAGATTAAATGGCTGATTTACTTTGTTTTTAATGCTATCCATTGCTTCTCTCACCTAATTATGGTAGTAAACAAGTACCTGGTAAAAGCTTGGAAGATCCAAGAGACATTTTGCATGAAGAAACTAATGCAACATCTCACATTAAAGAGACATAAGTAAAAGGTCATCCTATTCAAATACTGTTATAACAAAGTATGGCACCCGGCCACTTTCATAACTCATTGCCAAGGTGATTGATTTCAAAAGTCTTGCCAAAATTACAAGGGCCTGTTATCAATTAGTACATTGTTATATCATGGTTAGTCTTTGAAAGACATCTCATCAATCTGTATTTATTACCAGAGGCAGTTGAAAACTCTTTAACATTGCTACAGGCAAGTTGTCATAATTTCAAGTTTTACCTAACATTCAATTAATTTTCTTCCTGATAATATGAAAACAATACACCTGGGCTGAGAGAGACAAATGAAGATATAATGCCTTTGTCTATATAAAAACATACACTACCTTTAATATTATTATATGGTCAAAAACATAACGTTTTGAGTACATGTACACTGTTATCAGCTGCAATTCAGCTTTATAGGTTCAAGACAATTTTTTTTTCATTTTCATGTAAATATAAACCATGGAATAATAACTTACTTTCTATTGTAAGAGCAATGTAATCACCATCCCTGGAAAGGTGAATAGCAACAACCTTGGCACTGGAAGGTACTTCAGAATCAAAGTTCTTCAATAACAAAAGTGCTGATCCACTGAAACAAAATAGCCTGCAAACACCTGAAAGAGTGACAAGTAGAAAATATCAACTTACTGTTTAAAAAAAAGAAGAAAGGAATACAACTTAATTGAAAATGACAAACAATTATAAATGGAATGTAGGTAAAAAACAAAAAATATTAATCATTATTGCAATTGCAAAAATGAGTAGTGGTCTACAATGACTAGAGTGTATGGTGTAGTCAAAAATTAAAACTGTTATACAAACAAGAAAGTACCAGTAAACTAGTTTGATTGAAAATGTGTAGTCAAAATTATGAACAATTTGAATCTACTTTTGTGAAGAAAAGAATTTACTGTTGATTGAATATCACCAGTTTGAAGACTTTATGAAAACTGTAGGGTGCACTATCATAAAGTAACATTTACTGGTGTAAATATAAAATGATCTTTACTTTTAATATTAAAATGAACACTCAAACAATTAAAATGAAGTAAAGTAGATCTACAAGTACATGTAATAATAATAATGATATTGGATATTTATATAGCGCACATATCCACCATTCATGGTGCTCAAGGCGCTCCAACTATTACCCCGGCTCTGCTAGGCAGCCGATTTCGGCGCTCATAGCATTCAAAGAATTCCTTCTTACCGGAACCCATTTAACACCTGGGTGGAGAGTGGCAAATGTAGATTAATATCTTGCCAAAGATCTTACCATTGGTGTCAAGAGAAGCAACCAAACACATCTGAACCCCGATCTGTGTGCTCTCCAAGGTGGCGAGTGCAGCGCCCTCTTCTTCCCATGATGCAATGGGATTGTGTAGCGTAGAATGGAGTGCCAGTAGGCCCTTGTTTAGTCCGAGAAACACAGCGCTCCCATCTGGACTCCCAGCCATGCACAAGATATCTTCATTCTCCTTTATGTTAGAAATTGTGAGAGGCAACAGTAAAACATTATACAGTTTCACGTACAGTAATGTACAGACTACATTTAAAGTCCATGTTGAAATTCTTGCAGCCGTATTTTAAACTGTTATTGTCAATAGATGACGACATCTTCATTCATGCGCAGTAAACAGTTTAAAATACAGCTGCAAGAATTTCAACACAGAGTTCAATTTTGATGAAGAAAATCCAGGAAAAAGACCCTTAAATCCATCATACAGTCAAGCTGGTTAGTTGAACTGATGTATATTTAGCCTAGATCTAGGCCTAATTCTCTAGTATTTAAGTCCAAACTTTGGTGGCGCAATTGTGCTACCAAACATCGCCGGCTATGGCCGGCTTCCGTCTCTAATGACTCATTGAGTCTTTGAGAGCCACTATCCAAATAAATTAGAGGCTAACGAACGAAAGAGACATCAATTTTTGGTCTAGTTCTTGCCTTTTTATGCCCCTCCTTCATGCAGGGTCCTAGTCTATTCCGAAACAAACTTGGGCCTTGGCTTTCAAGTTTAACTTCATGTTTGACAAACATGGGTGATGACAAAGTAAAACCTAACCCTAACTTTACGCTCTCACTTTCAGTCTCACTCTCAATCTAAATTTCATTTTCTAGTTATCTGGTTTAATCCATCTACAACTCACCTGAACAATCGCAGTGTTTTCATATTCAGGGACAGGTTCTCGAGATCGTAGTTCTTCTGCAGCAGCCTCCCTTGCACTAATTTGCTCCCAAGCTACATCAAAAATTCGATTTACAATCTTGTCTACCAATCTGTAAGGCTGCGGTAACTTGTCAAACATTTGGTCCGGATCGTTGGCGTAGTCATCTTCATCGCTGGACAGATTGCTCAGTGTGTCCGGCGTAATGGACATCAAGTTTTTCCGAACGTAAACCGGCATTTTCGACGTATTTTCGGTTACTCAGCTAAATTTATAAGTAGCCTTGTCACTCATAAAGATGACACAGTTTCCTTTCTACGGTGAACCTCAACAGAAACGAATATTTAGCTAGAAACTTGAAGCAAAAATCTCACTCTGCAACAAATTGTTTGAGCTCACCAAGGCAACATTGTACCTCTGATGGCCGTAGAGGACAGTCTGTAAGTTTTGTGTTCGTTTCTATCTCGTGATAAACAATCATCCATCCAAGGCAAGGGTATAATCTGTCGTGATTATAGCCTACTTTGTGGATGAAATACTCCTCTACAAGTACAAAATGTATTTTACTTTGAAAAGCAATTCGGATTTATTTTTCTTCTTTCATTAAATAATAATTGTCATTTTTTGTTGGTAGTTGTTGTTGTTTGGGTCAAAATGCCCATTTAATTTATGCCTTATTGATGGGGGAGGGGGGGTGGAGCTTTTTAAAGGGCAAAAATTAAAAAGAAACTCAAATTCGCTTATTTTCATCTCATATTGAATTAATTGTTATTAAAATTATGAAAATGTAAGGGCTACTTTAAACAAACATAACTTTGTTATTCCTGGCTCATTTTTCTTGAGTGAGGTATCATATGAAAGAGCAGAAAATGAACTTTCTAGAAATATGAATTTTTCTTTGAAATTCAGATACCGCCCGCCAAATTACTTTTTGGTTTCCTTCCTTCAAATTGCTTTTAATCACTTATGCGTGAAATATGCATCACGTGAGTAGCATCAACTGAAAGAGGAGACTCTAAGCTTTCCAAATATGTATCATTCATTAATTATGGTTGTGATTAAGTTATGATAAAACATCGATACATCTCGGTTTCGTTTTTTCTGGGACGCACTGTATATGTACATATATTCCATCTCATATGCATTCTAGCTTTCTCTCTCTCCGCCACCCATTTCTTGCTCTCTCTCTCTCTCTCTCTCTCTCTTTCTTTCTCCCTCCCTCTCTCTCTCTCTCTCTCTCTCTCTCCCATACATGTCTTTAGTATATATTTTTGTTATAATAGATGGTTAAAGACTTTCTCCACACATGCATCAACATCATCACAGGAAGCAGTACAGAAGTACAAAATGCCTTCATTTAAATATACATTGCAACAATATAACTTTATTTCATCACTTAACTTAAGGCAAACAATGATAGGCCAAAAGAAAAGAAAGTAAGGGCAACGAGAGGGGAGGGTCACATAAGATGACCTCGAAAACTACTATTCAACAGACTTTTTATTCTAAGGCTGAATAGCATAGAAATCTATTTCGAAAATGAAAAAAAAAATGTAGAATTATATCAAGCAAAAAGATCATCAATATGGATTTTCAAATAGAGAAAATAAGATTTTTGCCCCAATAAACCTATCTAGAAATATTATTTCCAAATGCTGCTGAAGTCTGTTTCACTCGCATATAACTCTTAGGAATGGTATTTGAGTATTGTTTATTATTCAATATTCAACTCTAACTTGAAGCATACATTTAGAGAAATACATCAAGTTACACATCATAACAAAATAGCTTAACCCGTAGTTTCACCTTTTTTATATTAACGTTTGGTTTCTCTTTTTTAATCTAGAAATATTTGAATTTCATTGTAAAAGAGCAAAAAGTGTGAAAATGCAAGTCCATTTTTGTTGCTGTAAACTCTGCCATTCATACATAAGAACAATTTCATTGAAACTGACTCAAGTCTCCTGATTGGCAACACATAGGGTAATTTATAATCACTATTTACAGGTACAAATTGGCAATTTCCTGTTGATTTTATTGAAATTTTCAATCACATTGCTTCATGTTATATAAATATTTTAAACTATGAAAGAGTGGAAAATATAAATGACTGTAGCCAATTCGAGGCAGAAAAGCTAATTCATTTACACATAAAAAAAGAAAACTGAGAACTGTATGGATTACTCCCAATATATCTTTATTTAATTCACCATCATTTTGACTTTGAGTTGAATGGGAAAATATTTCATCTCTTATGTTTTAAAATAATTGCCAATTAATAATTTTGTAAATCATTTTCCCACTAAAATTTGAGATATCTTCTTCAACTTTTGATGAATCGAAGCTATAAAAGAACATTTCCCTTGCAGCAATGTGAAATTATTTTATTGCGTATAAGAATAAAGACAGTAAAAACACTAAGATTGAGAGAAAAAAATTAAGGAGCATAAAAAATACAGATTATTCAAATAAAAACTCATGAGCTCAGTAAAAAATAAAATCCAAGGGAATTCATGTTTGGAAATCTCATGTTTTCTATAAAAATTCTAAAAAGCACTCTTGTGAACACAAAGGCCCAAATTCACTAAGGAGGTATAGATTTAATCCATGGTTTAAAATAAACCCTCATTTACATTACCCATGGTTTAAAATAAGCACAAGATAAGCATGACGCAAGTCAGAGGTTCAATATTAGACGCCCACAAGGCAATTTTTTGAGAAAAAACAGATTAAGAATAACAAAGTTATGAATTTTTGAAGGTGCGATCAGTCAAACACAAAATGGCATTTCAGGGATGTACCTGCAAGGTACCCTCCCATTCGCTCTGTTCTTAAACAAATTAAGGTCTCCCTAAGAAAATTTTCAATCATACAATCACCATAAATACAATTGTTGCAAATATATATTTATTTAAGCTCTATTCCATCACCAATAACAAAGAAAGTTAAAGTTTATGAAAGTTTCGGTACAGAGCAAATTGGAGAGGAGCTCACAAGATACGTCATGCTGTTGCAAATTTGTGTCTCACTGATGACAAGTTAAAAAATGTGTAATTTTCCAATTTTAATCATAATTGGATATTGCTCAAACTTTTATTAATTTGTTTCTCTCATTTTTTCTGCTGTTAACTCTTAAAACCAACTTAATGTCAGGGTGGACCTCTCCTTTAATACCTAGCTATAAGAACTAAAATAATCAGTGGCATAGGCACACATAAGTATCACTATTATTGAGGGGGGGGCCAAGTGTGAATAAATAATGAATTAATTTCTGTGCAATTGAAATAGATAATAGTGAATATAAACCAATCAAAAAAAGAAAAAAAAGAGAAAAAGAAAACCTGATAAAAGTCCTCAACACAATGTGATTATTGGTACATGTATTTCCCGGACAGACATCGTGCTATAACAAATTGTCCTTCTGATGAAGTTCAAAATCACAATGAAAACCAACCCAAATATCCATTCAGTACAGACTTGTGGACATGTTTTGGTAGATTTTGTGACTTACCTATCGATAGAAAATGATCATGATTCCTTTAAGATTTTCTTTCAGATTTGTACAGTATGAAATATTCATGATTTAGAAATAACAGTTATAAACTGAATGGCTTTTGACACATTTTGTTCGATAGGAAGATGAAACTTTACAAGTTTACAGCACAGGTATAATCTAAGGATGTCCAAAATATAATTGGAACTTACTTGGTGTCATTTAAGCTGTTACAGTTTAACATATATACTAAAGAAATCACAAGGTTTTACTATTTGAAGAAAACATATTATTGCAACCTACATCAGACATTAAAGAGCATCTCTTTAGTGAAAAATTCACAGCATGTTATAAATAACGCATCCTCTTTACATTTTTCTTGCTGGCTGCTTGGGACTTGCTGAAATACTAATTTTCCTTGACCTAACTGAAACAAAATATACATACATGGACATATTTCACTGCCCTATTGGACACATGCATTTTGAGCACTGCTTTGTACCTTGGTGAAACGTAAATGCACTTGAGAAATTTCCTAACGTGTTGGCTCGTACAATGCCCTACAAGAAGTTCTAACTAAAATGCAACCATTGTTCATGAAGTATTGGAATAAATACCAGGGACTAGTTTCACAAAGCCTTTTTTCAATGACAAATCTGCTGATAACAACCAGAATCAAGGATTTCACTAGCTTTTATATAACAAAAACTGGTCATTCCTCACTGGCAAGTTTTGTGAAATGGGCCCCTGATAGACTTGAAGAGATCTTGTCTGCACACTCAGTAGTATGGTCTTCTTGGATTATTCTGTGAAAAAAAAAGAAAAAAAGAAAAAAAAAATCAAGAGGATGTATAAGTTAGAGGAAGATTGCAATGTCAAGTCACAACGATGGTAACTATCACAGCCATAGTGTTATCTGGAAACATGCTTTGGTTTGGTTTCTTGTGGGCAAGTCCAAGATAATGACTACACTATAAACATGTAAACCTTTTGATGTATCCCTTTAAAGCTATTTGGTCACAAGACAAAATATAAGATGTTGAATACATTACTTTCTTTTGGGGGCCAATGAAACTCATTTGTCCCTAATTTGGAGAGATTTCCTCTTAAATTCCCTGTATTTCTTCCTGACTTAAAAAATAAGAGCCCGCATTTCCCCCAAACAACCGGAAATCATATATCTTTTATTCTCCTTCCTTCAATTATTCTCTTACCAGAGGATTTGGTCTGAAGCGGTATGCAAGCATCATTCTTTTCCTGAAGGCAGTGTATTCATCGCTAGCATCACCTTTGCTGAGTTTCTCTGGCCGTTCCACGCCGAAGCCCACTCCATCGACCACTCGATCTCCCCTGATACAGCAACCATCGGATGAGAAAATAATGCATCAATTTTCATTTTTTTTTTTTTTTTTTTTTTCTTTCAAGAAAAGCAACATCATGGAAGAGTGTAATCAATTCCATTCCAAGATTTACAAGATGTAAAATAATCATCACTTTGAGCTTATATTCATTACAAGATTTCTATTCAGTACAAGATAATCTCAAATCATTTGTCAATTACTGGGTGTAGTTTATATATTTTTGCTAAACCCGACTACAGATGCAATTGTTCAGAAGTATAAAGCTCATCTCAACTGAATCATTACATTTACTATAATATAATGAAATAACGGAGGAGACAGACAAAATATGAAGAGGCAAAAGCTTGAGTGATTTTAGTATAAAAATCTATTTCAAAGCTAATCCTAATGACATGGGGGACTAAGATGACTTAACCCTATTTAGCCCGGGCTATTTTGAAACTGCATAGCCCGGGGGGGGGCTTCTCAGGCCCCCCCCTATGATCTCGGCCGTGAAACGCCCGATCGCCGCGAAAATTTGCATACATGTCAAGTGAAGTGTATAGAATACTATGGTAATTTCAATTTTTTTGAAAAATTCACTCATTTGCATATTTATGGTAATTTATGCAAATAAGGTCATTAAATTCACATTTTTGCCCATAAATCAGACATTATTCATATTTAAGCATTCTTTCTCACTACATATATTTGTTAGACCATTTGGAATAATAATACAACACAAAAATTTGAAAAACCAGGGTTATTCCTTATGTTATCTATTGTTTTGATAATTTCTTATGTATTTCTTTGTTTTTTTTACTTAATGTATTTTATTGTTTTTGTTGTTTTATTTCATTTCCAACTATAATTCAACTATTTTGACCCCAAAATAAACACCTAAAATCTAAACAAGACCAAATAACCAATGTTTTACCTCTTTATTTGAAAAATGAGATTTCCATATGTTTTGTACACAAATCACAAAAATGAGCGATTTTCGGGCTGACATGCGAAGACAAAAGGACACGTGACTTTGTAATGGTAGGTCCGATTTTCGAAAAATTTCTTTCAAAAGTTGCGCAAGACTCAAAAGAAAAAAGTCACAAAATTTCAGTGCAAGATTTTCTTGCGTTAAAAAATTATCGCGAAAAATGTCGAGGGGGGGGCTTCTCAAGCCCCCCCCCCCCCCGGGCTAAATAGGGTTAAGTTGGACTTGAACTTTGGCAGGCAGTTGCTCTCACCATTGGTCTCTCAAGGGAAGTCACAAATCTACAGAATTTACATTTTTTGATAGTTCATTGTTGAAGAAAAAAAGTTACTTACAATGTAAACTTATACTTAAAGACTCAGGGCTTGTATTACGGTAAGCGATTTATGCCCTTAAAAAGTCTTGTACCAGATGTAAAATTAGAGGAAAAAACCTTAGAAATTATGATCTTTAGATAATATTTTTTTCCTTCAGTTATGAGTTATCAAAAAAAATGTGAATTCTGTAGATTTGTGACCATGATTTGTATGTCCCTTGAGAGACCAACGCCAGTAAATGGTGATAGCAAACAGTGGCATGAATGGCCTGCCATAGTTCAAGTCCAACTTAAGTTGATCTTTCTATGTGAAACACCCACATGGTTGAAATAAAGGAGATACATACCTCCTTACAGGAGCCGTAATACCCTGCTTCTCAGGCCCTAACCCTTCTCCTTCACTCCAACCAAGCTTCTGTAACATCTGAAATCCTATGAATGGGATGAGAATCGAGGCAGAGAATTACATACAGATGATCTCTTAACATATAAGATACTAATACAAAGCTTGGAACTAACAGGCGTGTGGGCCACATGGGCACTCATGTTTTGGGTCCGAACGAACCCCCCCCCCCCTCCCACCCAATATAACAGATGATATTAATTAATTTTTTTAAATCAAAATTCTCACATATGCCTCATGCATCTGGGTACTAAATATTCCCATCCAGACCCCCTATGAAAAAATAGTATGGAGCCCTGAATAACATCAACAGTTTCTAACATAGTGCATTTCTGGAGTGCAAGCTCACCAAAAAATACACTTTAAAATTTACATTTCACCTCATTACTGGAACATATTACATCAAAGTGATAAGCTTTAAAAAGATTTATCAAACTCTTCCATGTCTGTTAAAGAGTGCAGCAATACTGGGAGAGCATTCATCAGTGCTGTCACTATAGTTCTTGCAAATTAATGCACTTTGTTTTCTGTCCATAAAGCTGACCCCCAAATACAGCAGTTATGATGTAGTAATCTTGGATTTTGTTTTTGTTTTTTGTTGTGTGTTTTGTTTTCTCTTGATTTCATTCAGCATATGTATGTGAGTCGACCATGCTTTGAACTTTGAAGCAAGGAGGCGCTATGGCTCAGTGGTCTCATAGCCTGGACGTCCCTGGTTCGAAACCAAGTCAATGAGCTTGTGCCCTGTGGTTCATACCCGTCAATAAGCAGTCGGTCCCCTAGTTGCTTTCTTAGCAGTCAGCTAAAACAATCATCAAACTGGTCAAAGCCCAGATGATATCTGGTAATAGTAGTAAATATTATTACCTTTAAAAATTCAAGTATTTTTCCATAGGCTATGTGACCCTGCAAATGCTACTCACCAATATTATCTGCTTGTATCTTGAACTCTTTGTACTCAGAGTAGTCCGGCGTTCGGCCTTCTTGGAGGGCATGCAGGGTTTCCATGAACTTCTCCAGTTCTTCAGGAGGCAGGAAGTCACCGATGAAATGTTTCCCTCGGTTCATACCCGTCAATAATTCTGCCTTCTCTGTAAAACACCAATTAAACAAAGTTTGAGAAGTACATGTATGAACAAAGACAGATCATAGCATAGACCAGTTTTGGAAACGCCTCTACCAATCATGTGAAAGTTTCACAGGTACTGTGTGTCATTTATATCTGGCAATAACATTGCCTTCTCACTGCAAAATGTCAATCGGAACATAGTTTGAGAAATGTGAATGGAGAAAGATGACAAGAGTATTGGATTAATTCACATTTGGTGAAAGTCAATTTGCACCAGTAAAACATCTATCAAAACTTTGTTTGAAAGTGCAACATAGCTCAGCTTCAGGGTAAGTGCCTGCAATTGTATGAGGGGTAGATAATGTCACAGCCAGTTGGCGGAAGAGCTGCTAAAACTTACTGCGGGTGTCCTCCATCTCTTTGGCTCTGGCCTTGTGCTCCCAGGTCCCTCCATCGATGTCCTCATCACTGTCGTACTCGTATTTCCTGTTGGGATCCTTGCCTTTCTTCTCCATCATCAGCTCCGCCTCTCGCTTCTGTGTTTTGATCACCATCTCGTACAACATTTGCATCTAGAAATTCAAATAAAACAATAATAATGATAACAATACTAATAACAATAATGCCAATCATATTAAAAAGTTTGTAGCACTTGTATCAACTATGGAAGTGGGCACACAGCACTCCAATATTAATCTGGCTCTAAATAGGCTACTGACTTTGTTGGTCACAGCATTCAAGGAATACCGGTACCCATTTCACACATTAATGCTGATTGACAAATGTAGATCAATGTCTTGCAATTATAGTTCTACAATACGACTCACACACGTGACCTTTGCATCTCCAGTCAGGTGTTCAGACCATGTGACTATGATGACACCTCTAACTGACAAACTTGTACAGACATTATGATAAACTGATGCCCGGCTACTTATTTCATGAAAGGATGTGTCAAATAATATGATATCCATATAGGTGGCCTCGTGTACTGTAACTCTGCAATAGTAACTCTTTACTGACTTGAATAGCCTGATGGAACACACAGCGGACTGCCAAAGTTGACTTTTGTATTTATTAGGAAACTTCATTCATGTGATACATGAATATTTTGTTTTACAATACAAAGGCATAATAGTTATTTACAAATATGGAGAAACAAATCATTCGAAAGATACATACTGTAGCAATAAGATAGATAATTGAACAAGTATGTATTTATGCATTAATTCAAATCAGATTTAAAATGTCTGTCTGTTTGTCTCTCTCTCTGTCTGTCTCTCTCTCTGTCTGTCTCTGTCTGTCTGTCTCTCTCTCCCTCTCTCTCTATCTCCCCCCTCTCCCTCCCTCCCTCCCTCCCTCCCTCCCTCCCTCCCTCCCTCCCTCCCTCCCTCCCTCCCTCCCTCCCTCATGTACCTCTTGCTGTTCTATGAGCTGTCTCTGTTGATCTTCGCTCAGCTCCGTCGTCCCGATCATCCCCACGGGGTTGACCGGCTTCAGCAGGGCCATCTGCTTCACGGGCGGGGCCTCTTCCGCTGCTGCTGTCTCGCCCCATCGACTCCTCTTCTTCTTCACAGGTGGACCCTCAGCCCCCGCCCCTGAGAAGGAGGGTGGCACATACCCAAGCTGCTGGGAGATGGATGCTGCAGCTGCTGCTGATGCGGCCGCTGCAGCTGACATGGGGGCCGGCAGTGTGGGTGCTATGAGAGAATAAGACAAATTATTATATGTATGACAGGTATTATCAAGCAGATTCTTATCATATATTAAATTGGGACAATTAAATGCAGCTATGGTGGTCACAGATACAGGGGTCATATGTACAAATGCACAGAACCAACAAAACAGATGAGACCGACTCGTTGACATTAAGAACAGGCTTGTCAAGCTGTCAATTTAACTCTGTATCTAATGATCGTCGCAACATCTCCAAACCCAAAACTTTATTAAGAAATGTCTACCATAACTCACACAGGAGGTGATTTTTGTCTTCAAATTCACTCAAATCAAGTGAATAACAAAACATGGTTCCTCTTTCTTAAATAGGATTAGAGTAGAATCGCCAGTGTACTTGGTTCATTTCCAGCAAACAGAAAGTGTACAAAAGCCTGGGCACAAAGTTTTTACCTGGTGGCGCGTATGAAATTGAAGCCTTTGCTGCTAGACGAAACACTGCTAGTTTGGTCTTGTAGTATCCATGGGCTGGGCTGCTCTTATCGTGCATGAACCTGCATTCAGATAAGAACAAAGGTCCATGGTCAAGTGACCCTCTAAAATTTTGAACACTATTCCAGTAAGACATACCCCAGGAGCGCTTATAATATGAATAATAATGATTAAGAATAATGTCTTCTATAAGACTAGTACAGTCGAACCTGTCTACAGCTACCGCGCAAGGGAAAGACAAAAAGTGGTCTTTGCAGAGAGGTTCCTTTAGTACATTTACATTTTTCAATGAGAAACCATTTTCAAGGGAAACAAACAATGTGCTAGTTGTAGACAGGTGGTCACTAAAGCAATTTTGACTGTTTCAGCCAGCTTGGCGCTCATGACGCATGTTCCAAAATATAATACATAATCAATTAAAGTCTTTAGGTGCACTGCTTGTGGTACATACAGTTGAAATAATAACAGACAACTCAAGAAGAAATTTGCAGTATTCAGTCAATAGTCATTTGACATGCATATCAGAATGGCTATTTTTCAAACTTAAGAGTGTTTTGAGTGCTTTTTTGAAGGATTCCACACTAGGGTTGCTCAGACAAATCAAACAGTGGCATGGATGGCCTGCCATAGTTAAGTCTAACTTAAAGTCGATCTTAGTCTTTGTGAAACAGTCCCCAGATGTGTAACCTGAGAATGTGACAAATGAACTAACCTGTACTTTGGTATGTCCCGGTAGGTGCTGACAAGTACCGCCTCCACCGCGTCCCCACCCTCTGCCACCTGCCTGGCGATGCGGTCAACCAGGTCCTTCAGATCCACGTCCTCTGGCGGAGAGACTTAATATGCTTCTATGAGTATCTGTTGCTTTCTGAGCTGGGAGGGGGGCACTATCGACCCCCTCCTCCCATAAATCGGGGGCTCTCTCTCACACCACTCTTTTACCTTACTTGTAATGACAAGGGCTTTGGAAGCGAGAGAATGGTTCAGAAGAGAAGACAGATTGCCGGGCAAATTATAAGGCTGTTTTTTGTTTTGTTTTCTATCATGGGCTATGTAAAATGGAGAGGGGAGGGTGGTAGGTGGGGAGTGAAGGAGCATTGTTTGTACACTTAGGATACTTAGGATATGACTAAGAAAGTTTTGTCTACAAATCATCTATGATTTCTTGGAATGACTTCTGTCATGCAAACTATATAGATGAGTACTTTGGTAAGAAATCTAAAGGAAAATTAAAGAGTGATATTTATAAACAATTTTACCATTCAAGTCTACTTCTAAATAGAAAGGGGAAAACTGATGAATGGGGCAGGTTTTGTTTGGTGCAGACACATGGAAATCCAAGTCAGAGAGTTGCCCAACTATTCCCTAAGGTTAAACTGCAAACATGTCTTTAAAAACAGCTCTTAAAAAATATATTTATGAGTATATGAGGTGACCTTTGTACGATTACTTCCTGAAATCATCTCACACATGAGGACTAGATTGCAATAATTATTGATATTATAATAATTAACTTTGAGAAATAAATACAATTTTGTCCGAGTGTATATTTGTCATACACACAACAAGGTCAAGTGAACTCACAATGACATTACACATCTTCACACACTACCAATCGACGGGTCAGTTACACAAAGACGTAACTCCATTTTGGCCATTTTAAGAAAAAGTGGTTTAAAGATAGAGGTCCACTTGAGCATGAAGAAGTTAAGTCTATGTGACACTAGCAATTGACTTCAATGGTGTGTTGGGTGGAGTAAAGTCTTTGTGTTTCCTGGAAAGCCCACATTTTGATAACAAATACTCATTTTGGCAAAATATGGAGTTACGTCTTTGTGTCACTGAACCCTTGCAATCGTCACTGAGGACAAGCAACTTACCAAGTCCTGCATTGCTCGATGAATCCGCCCCCTTTCCTGCTGAACCGTGTCCTTCGTCTTCCTCTTCAGAGTCGCTGGAGTTTCCAAAGACGTTTGCTATCTGTCTCTCCCGCTGCTCCCTGATCTTGGCCCGGACAGCAGAGGTGCTCGGTCTGTTTAGGGGTACGGGGCTGGTTGGTGATCTAGCTTTGCTGGGGGGAAAGGGCACTGGAAGAGGAGAGGGAGAGGAGAGGGAGAGGAGAGGGAGAGGGAGGGTGACAGCCATATCAGAAACATAACAAGGAGAGAAAGAAAGACAGAGGCAGTGAGAGAGAAGGGAGGGGGGGGGGGGGAAGAGAGAGAGAGAGAGAGAGATAGAGATAGAGATAGAGAGAGAGAGAGAGAGAGAGAGAGAGAGAGAGAGAGAGAGATGAATAACAGTCTGGTTGATAATTACTACTTAACTAGGATTCAAACTTTTGAAATTCTTCAAAGTCATCATAGACAAGTTTCACACGAGATGGTCAGATTCTATTATTTGTCTCCTTTAAAACCATGTTCATCAGAATTCATAAACTATTTTATAGTTTCCAGAGATTTCACTTCTGTATTTCTATAAATCATACACATCCATATTACAAAAATAAAAAAAAGGATTTTGATGCAAATTAAATATATATATATAAGATATTTCTTTGACATCTTCCCTAGTCATGCACACTTTTTAGGCATCTACTTCCGAAGCTTTGAATGGAACATTTCTGAACAGATTCTTACCTACTTCAGGGGGAGGTGGCAAGGGTATTTTCTCTATTTCTGCTGCCTTCTCTTCTGCAAAGTGTCTCATCTGCATTCCAAGAGACGGGGAAAAGCCTTGCTGAGCCTCCTGCAGCAGCATGGCATGGGTGAAGTCTCGGGGCGGCGGTGGGGGCTGCTGGGCAAGCGCTGCCGATGATTCGGCGGCCTTCTTCCTCTGTTGTTCTTGCTGCAATTTCATGAAGTGAGCCATGAAGCTGCCGTCGTTTGAGAAGGTGTTCTGAACGGGGCTGGGTGCGGCGGGTGGGGGTTTGGACTGAGCGGCACTGGTCGTGGATGCGACTGGGGTCTTCCGCGATTGGTTGCTGATAAGGAAGAGGCAGTTGAAAGGAACATTGCATTATAAACTTATGCAATGTATAAAGGGTATGTGATTAAATGATGTACTGTGACATCATGTAGCATCACTTATAATATCTTAATTCAGATGCAGGCTAGATATTTACATAACGTCTAAAGCTCTTTGGAAGCGCAAAGAGATGATATTTCATAACGTATTATGCACTATACAAGAACTGAACTATTATTATTATTATTATATTCTAGTTGGAGAGCTACATTAGTAAACTCATCAATTATATGCCAGGAAAACCTGTCAGTATCAATTTTCAGAGTAATTTGTGTTTCTTTGAGGCAGTAATACAAGAATTCAAGCAAATTTATAATCCCTTGTAATGATGGAAAGCACATCTTAACAAAGTTTATCAAGTTCACAGAAAAGTTGCACAAATATTGACAATGCTAAAGATAAGGCTAATAGAATTACTGGTAGGCTAATCATGCCTGACTGTGATACATTAAATCTCATATACAGTACATATAATGTCAGATGTGCTTTGCAATACAAGTGATTTTGAGCAATTTGTTATTTTCTTTTACTGCTCTAAACAAATCATTTCAGTCTCATGAAAAATGAAAAATGAGTGGCTGCCCTCCACACCTGAAACTGAGGGGCAAGCCACCATACTTACAATCTAGCCAACGCTGAAGTAGCACCACCAGGAGAAGTCTTGGGTTTAGCTCCAGCAGCAGCAGCTTGTGAGGCCGCTGCGGCTGCTGCTTCTTTCTTCTTCTGGGCCATCTTCCTCTCGATCTCCTGTCTCTTCTGGAGCAGCATACGTTCCTGATCACTCAAGCTCTTCATCTTATCCTGAAAGCTGGGTTTGATGGGCCCCTTGTCCGCCCCATGCTTGAAAGAGAAGGCCATGGTCAGAATCTAGGCCTGGCTGCAAAATCAGATCTATCCCTGGGCCCTGTAGAGTTAAATAAATTACGTATATAATGTATTTGATTTTGATTTACATGCATGTAAGTATCAAGTTTAGGGTCTGCCAAGGTGGAGTGGGCAATATCTCTAGAAAAAACATTGGGGTAAGTATGGAGTTAATTTCCCGAAAGGGCCGAAATCGTCATAACTACAAGATCAACGACATCCCGACACTGTCGCTCAAATTGTCCGCCAAGTGTTTCACAAAACCGTCTTTGCCAAGATGAGCGACAACTTCCGCGACAAGAGACTTGTAAATTTGATTCCAAACCTGTCATATCTTTTTAGAACGCCATCTCAAGGCAACTTAAAAATTTGTCTATGGGCAGTGAAAAAAAAAGAAAATTGACAATATTTTTGTAAACTTATTTCTTGTTCTTCAAGCTCTCATTTCACTAATCAGTTTATATTTGTAAGGGCGGGATCCGGTAACTTTGTCTTAGATCCTTTAAAAAAATCCTTGCTTTAGCTTATGCTGCAATGATAATTATAAACCCTTAGGTCAGTCAGGAACCCCATAACCTTTACAAGCCGTTCGTCTGTCTGATTATCAAGATATTTATAAATGAAAATCGAATTTCCCTGGCCTGCCTCTCACAAAACCGTCATAAGTACAAGTTGAGCAACATTCCATTGAAATGCGTGTATTAGGTTTAACACGCATTTCAATGGGATGTCGCTCAACTTGTACTTACATGTATGACGCCGGTTTCGTGAGACGCAGCCCTGGGCCTGGCTGCTCTACTCTAGATCTAGACCGAATTTTCCGTCTCTTTCGTTCGTTAGCCTCTTATTGGGGTAGGGTCGGCCGGCTCTCTCTTTAGAGACGGAAACCGTCTATACACATTGCCTTGATAACGCCACGGCCATTTCAGGTTGTAGCGTTTTGCCCCCAAAATCCCCCAAAATGTCATTTTACCTCGTGCATATCCAAATGTAAATTAGGCCTAGGCTATAATACATCGGTTCCACTTACTAACTTGATTGAAATAATCCGTTTAACGGTCCCTTTTAAGGAAATTATGGGTCAAAATCGAAATCCATTTTGAAAATCTTTTTCAACATCAGTTCGGGAAATGTACGATTTCTGCAACGTTGAAGAAATCCGCAACGTTACACCGCGAATGCGCATAGAGGGCGCTTTTGATTGTTTACGTTGCAGATTTCTGCAACGATGCAATGATGCAATGATGCCGCGTGCGCCGTAGCTCATGTACATAGGAGGGGGAGGGAGCTCGGGTGGGAGGGGGGAGGGGGGGGGGGGTGCTTGTATAGACGGTAGGGGAGGGCGGGGCAGTGTCAAGGGGTGAAGAGATCAATGAAAATAAATATACTAGATCTATGTGGGATAGTGTAATAACAGTTTGAATAATGGTTTAAAGTTGAACTTGTTCAAAAATGTTTTTTCTTTAGTGCTAACATATATATATTCTTCACTCCCCTCGATCCCTTGTTCAAAAATGTTATTTCTTTAGTGCTAACATATATATATATTCTTCACTCCCCTCGATCCCTTGTTCAAAAATGTTTTTTCTTTAGTGCTAACATATATATATATATTCTTCACTCCCCTCGATCCCTTGTTCAAAAATGTTATTTCTTTAGTGCTAACATATATATATATTCTTCACTCCCCTCGATCCCTTGTTCAAAAATGTTTTTTCTTTAGTGCTAACATATATATATTCTTCACTCCCCTCGATCCCTTGTTCAAAAATGTTTTTTCTTTAGTGCTAACATATATATATATTCTTCACTCCCCTCGATCCCTTGTTCAAAAATGTTTTTTCTTTAGTGCTAACATATATATATATTCTTCACTCCCCTCGATCCCTTGTTCAAAAATGTTTTTTCTTTAGTGCTAACATATATATATTCTTCACTCCCCTCGATCCCTTGTTCAAAAATGTTTTTTCTTTAGTGCTAACATATATATATATTCTTCACTCCCCTCGATCCCTTGTTCAAAAATGTTTTTTCTTTAGTGCTAACATATATATATATTCTTCACTCCCCTCGATCCCTTGTTCAAAAATGTTTTTTCTTTAGTGCTAACATATATATATATTCTTCACTCCCCTCGATCCCTTGTTCAAAAATGTTTTTTCTTTAGTGCTAACATATATATATATTCTTCACTCCCCTCGATCCCTTGTTCAAAAATGTTTTTTCTTTAGTGCTAACATATATATATTCTTCACTCCCCTCGATCCCTGCTCTCTTTCTAGTTCCTTTCTTTCAAAATACATGCAACCGTCTTCTTTACCCTATCAAGGTGGCGAAAGGGCTGAGGGATGCTATAAAGAATTTTATTCTGGCGTTTATCAGCTAAGCCCTGATAATTTTGATGTTAAACATACATTTTCCATTTTGTATGTTGTTTGTGTTATGTTTATCTCTTGTGAACATGTTATATTTATGCAATGTATGCCGACTGGCTGTCATCTGTTTTTTGGAGACGGGGATTATGATTATGATGTTATATATCAATAATAATTATTGTCTTTTATATAAATGTTTTTAAAAAGAGTATGGAAGTATAGCAATCATGTTTTGATATGTTTTATTGATTTAACAAAAAGAATTATATTTATGTTTTACTATACTTACTATTATTAATTTAGTTTTTTCAAACATTGCTATTTGTATTTGAAGATGCTCCTAATATGTACATCATGAACAACATGAACATTCAGAATTAAAGAATGATGGAAGTTGAATAAGTTAACAATTTTTGTTTCATTCATTTTGTGTGTATACTTTGAAAATGTAAATTGTTTAATTTTCGGATCATGAGCTTGTTGATCATGTAAAATTGTCATATAATGATTCATGAATAAACTTGACTTCCAATTTAATTTGTTTACGTGTTTTCTTTTTAGTCAATTGATCAATTCATCCTTTTTTACCAGTTCAACACACATCTTCTTTACCCTCAATCCCTTTCACTCTCTTTATATCTCATGCTCAACGAAATATGTCACTTTTAAAAAATAAGAACAAAGTGCTATTTCACAATCACAATCTGTTAAAAAATGAAGAAATTGGTGAAGAGACATGCATGTAGACAATAAAAACATTAAAAACATAATAATATGGTTTCATTTCTTTAATTTTGATATTCAATGTCATCTTGACTACACACGGATCGTGACTATAACACATTAATGTCTCTTCCTCCGTTCCTCCTGATCTGACGGACTATCTCGTCTGTCATCCTCCTTTCCCCCACCATCACATAACACACGTTCAACTTGGGCCCCCCTCCTCTCACGGGCCCGTCATGGGTCATCGTCCCAAGATACCAGCAGTAGGCCCCCCAACCACTGGTGATAGCGAAACGGACCACTGCCGACAGCCCCTTCGGCACCCTCCCGACTGGTTGGCCACAAATCTCTCGGACTGTCTGCTGGCGATCGCGACCCGACGTAGATGCTGCCCTTGTCTCTTTGTCGTGCAGCTCTGGAGCAACGACGTCTAGCTTTGGAGCCACCACCAAAGTTGCCGCTTTGTCGTACTTATTGCCCATCTCAGGCCTGCATTGCATCAAGAATTGTGATCCTTGGAATGGCCTCTTCTTGAAGTGGTGATATCTGTAAAAACAAATATAAATAAAGGAGAAAAGAACTTGGTAAGTTCAACCTTGAAATATAAAAATGAAAGAGAAAAAAATACGTTGTCATTGTGTGTGATAAGCGAATGAGTGATGCATTTCATGAGATGATTTAAGACAAGGAAAACCGGAAATAGAAAATGAGTGAATAAGAACATGTATTTCTCATTACTTACCCATTGACTGTTGAAGTGAAACTAATCACTGCCTTCCCTGGGCCACCCCAGCCCCTCTCCTTTACAAGTTTCTTGGTCTCTTGAATGCTCATGATGTTATAAACTTAAATAAAGACCTCAATTGAATTGCTAAAAGAACCTTTAAAGACAAGTTCAGATTTCGCGGTGAAATTCTAGTGACGCGGGGATCGCCTTAGAAAAGCAATAGTACTATATAAGCGCGCATTCATGACCAAGGTCAAGGGATCTAGCCTTGAGAATCAAGGGATCAAGAAAAGAAAAGATTTAAAGAGTTGTACGCAAGAATAAGAGAGAGATGGGAGATATATTGAAAGGATATATATAAATACAAATACAAGTAGTTAACATGTGAGAGGTTAATAAAGATCAGAGGCAACAGTTCTATATCTAACTTAGATAAGGCCGGATCGACACCCATGCACAAGAGCTATATTCCATCCGGCAGTAGCGTACGCAGGATTTTTTCAGGAGGAGAGGAGGGGGGGGGGGGGGGGGGGTGGTAAGAGCACATATTTATTTGTTTATCCCGAAAATGTGTAAATTATGCCGACCGAAATTTCGTTCAGTGGGAAGGGGGGGGGGGGTTAAGGTCGTTTTTTCACTCTTTAGCACCCCCCCCCCCCCCCCAAAAAAAAAGTTTTTTCTTTCTTCATTTGACAAAATGTGAGAGCGGGGGGGGGGGGGCGTGGGTTATCCTCCGATACCCACACATTAAATAAATTCAAGGGGGGTTAACGCCCCTCCCCTCCCTCCCCCGTCTGCGTACGCACCTGTCAGCTGGAAACAATTATTTCTGGATTTAACAAAACACACACAACAACAAAATGTTTAAGGTAGACCGACAGGTGGTCATGCTATGTTTTATGTTTCCAATTTTAGGTAAGGATGGGGAAAAGTCAACCACCAAAAAGGAAGACGCGCCAGACTCCGCGGACGCCTGGGTTCTCGAAGAGATGCAGGTGTGAACTCCATGATGCAACACAGTCGCCTGCACCATCTCTTTTCAAGAAATCAAGCCGACTTTATGTGAAAGATCACTGGCAATGGCTAATATCCAGCAAACTGTTATCTTCAACTTCAAACTACGTATGCGTGAATTGTATTAACTATGCCAAGCGTAATTGTGAAACTCAAGCTTCCACGTCGGTGCCAAGCCATGATGATGACGAAGGCAATCATGAAATTGAACCACCAATACTCGATCCTGCAGTGGAGGACATTTTGCAACGAGTACAAGAATTAACAGAAGATCAAAGAGAGCATCTTTACTTCAACTTGGGTGATTCCATAAACAAGAAGATACTTGACGATACGAAAAACCTAGCAGGAGATTATGCCAATCTAGATAATCTTGCAAACTTTGATATTCAACAATTTCTGAAAGGAAGACCAAAGGAACTGGTGAATTTCTTATCTGGTGCAACCAATATCTGCACAGAAAATGCATCTCTCTCCAAGAAAACAGCATTTGCCATTTTAGTTGAACAATTGTACTATGTTCGGAATAAAAACTATACTGGCAATGTTTCATTCAGTCAGTCACTGGTTAAGTGGGCCCTTGCTGGGAGTAAAACAATAACAACCATTGATGGGGCCACAACGCCGTCGGGAAGTGTGACCACACTAAAAAAGGTACTTGACAACTCTTCAAAGCAGCCCAATAAATGCTTCTCACCTGGGGACGTCGAGGTATTTGCCGACAACTCGCAAAGGGTTGGGAAAACGGGACGTGTGAGGGAAAGTGGAACAACACCGGTACATACAGTGACTAACGTTGTCTTCATACAAAGAAATCAACCATCAGATACGCAGACAAATGAAAATCTAAAACCTTCCAACTGGTCAGGGAAAATGAACATGACAGAAATAAACAAGAAGGTAACAGAACTGGAGGAATCTCTGAATGCGTCTGTCTTCCGGCCTTATAGATGTCGACAGCAAAGTGAGGCCCTGGAAAAAGTCAAACAAGAAATCGAAGTTGACAACATCACAGGAGAAGTTAAAGATCATGTCCAATATTGTGTCGCAAACGAAGGAGTCAACGTGTGTGTCAATTGTTCCAAAGTGTATGGAAAAAACTACAATCTGTGTACTCACTGTAATCACAATCCAAACAATATTAGTGATCGGTCAAAATTGTATAAGTTTGTTGACGTCAACCACCCCCCGCAACCGGCAAAAGTTGCCATGGGCGAAATTATTGGGGTTAATCCAAACTCACGACAAACCATCAAACATGTGCTCAAAGAGTTACTAAGGCAGGGAAATGTACCGAATGAAAGGAAATGGATCAGGATAGGTTTTGATGGGGTGCCGTACAGAATAGCAGACTCTTTGATAAACGATATTGTGATTTGTGGTGTTTGTGGGGAGGAGGTGGACTTGCAAAAAAAATCGTTCGATTTTCACATCTCTTCTGTCCATCCCGGAATGACTAACGTAGCACACCGACAACTTTTTGACTCCGTACTTCTAGCTTTAGGAGCAGGCCATGTCGAAATTAATTCCATCCGGACATTATTTCGGCTTTGTAAGCCGATATTTCTAGACTATGTGTCAGGTGTTCTGGGTTTTAAGTCCCAACGAGCCAAAGATTTCGTCAGTGGAGCCACAAATCACCACGTGTCATGGCAGGTCTTCAGAATTACATACGACGCATTTGCGAGGGAACTGATGTATGTATATGTTTCTAAATGCATCGAGGAAGGCACAACTCCGTCATTAACAGGCATGCTATCATGGAAGGAAAGGGTAATTAACCCTAATTATAATTTAATGTATGATATCATTTTTCAGTATTTTACTGGAGTACACTTACATCGCAGTGGAGTAAGGTGCAACAATTCAGAAGCCATTGTTGCTGGGAGGCAGACGGTTGCTCCACTCTTCTACTGTAACAATCATTATATTTATCAGAAGATTTTGTTAAGCGACATGACGAAACGTGTAGAAGCTCCAGAAGAGCTGAAGAAATACATCACAGATAACGAGTCGTTCTCTCGCAGTGGAGATCCGTGCCGTGGAGAGGGCGGTGACTTCATCACGGAGGCCGAAAATAGAACACTAAAGTCAAATCTTTCTCCAGGGATCCCAACTTTAAAGAGTTGGATAGCTTCCAGCCGCTGCTCTAAACCCCTTGCAGTCAACAGGAAAGCTGTCTTCCAAAGAGCAGGGGTTGAAGATCCTGGCAGCGAAGGAAGCTCAATCTTCAACCATGAGTTGGAAGTCCAAGCCATTAGAAGACATATTAGAGAGTCTGGCATGCTACACCAGCCGTACGACTCACTCCCTTTGAGGTCCCTGGAGAACCGCCCCCTTCAAAAAGACCTCGTGAATGTCTTGTCAACATCACAACAAAAATATAAACAGTACAAGGAAGATGTCAAGAAGCAAGCAAACACGAATGACGAAGTAGATGTATTGGAAGAATTTTAAGGTATTTTTATTTTATTTTCTTAAATCAACTTTCGTTGCCAGTTATTATATATTTGATATATTTATTTCCATTTCAATGTACAAAGTAAAAACAAAGTATGTTTGCATAAACGATAACAAATACAGTGAAAAAAGTACAGGGATCAAATATACATAACACCAGAGAAAAAGAAATGGAGTTAGAATTATTCAAACGTTTCAAAATAATGTTCAAATGTCTTTGATGTGATGAGGGCAGTAGAATGGAACGGCCTCCAGCTCCTTTTCAGACACGTACGCCAGGCCAATGCATTTCTGGTGGACCCAGTACTGGCAAGCAGATTTGGATCGCTTTGTGAAGCTGCACCCGATCCAGAGGTCAATGTCCTCTGGGCGGTTACAGACACGACAAGCGTCCTTGTTGAGCTTGCCAGTACTGGGCCCATCAACGTCTACAGTGGCATGGCGTTTCCTGGGCGTTGCCATTGCAGATGCCGCCGCAATTTCCCTCTCCGTCTCACGGTTATTCTCCTGATCTCTTGATCTTGGGGTAGCTGCATCTGGTGTGGAGAAGCACCAGCTTTTTCCCTTCATCCATGTTGGCCGAATTGACAAGTTTACTGAGCATCTTGTCTCTACTGCTATCTCTTTGGCCTGCATTAATGAAAAAAGAGGGAGAGAGAGATAGAAAAAGGGGATCGACAGTGAAGGGGGGGGGGGGGGCAGGTATTACGTCTTTCTTGTTTAAAAAAAATAGAGATATATAATGCAATAATATGTTTAACGACACTCACATTGGTCCTATAGGTTATTTGCATTTTTTTTAGATCAGAGGTTGAAGATATATTCTTTGTCAGGGATATAGTTACTATACTGCACTCACGTTTTTCAATAATGTCCTTGCCCGCCTGCTATAGCAGCTCCTCCTGGCCCCCGACTCCTTCTTGTGCCTCACTACAGTTTTCTGTCCACCTTTCTCCCTTTTCCTCCGTTCCTCATTTACCTCCCTCTCTAAAGCTTGGAAATACTCCTCGTCCATTTTAGTAGGCTGGAAGAAAAAGGGGGAGGGGCGATCGTGAGGTGGTTATTATTATCATAATTTTTTCGGTTTTGTTGTATTAATATTTGTATTAATATTACTCTTATCATTATTATTAATATTATTATTATTATTATCATTATTATTATTATTATTGCTATTATTAGGCATACACATGCACACCGCATTACACTACCAAAGAAAACAATTGCCATAATTTCAATCTCGTTTAATAAAATTACGCAAAGTAGGCGAAAAAGTGATCCATCCTCATAATCATATTCTTCAGATAGAACTTGAGATAGTACTTTTTGTCCAAGACTTTGTTTGCAAAAAAGATATTAAAAAATAGAAATTTGTTATGAAATGGGTTGATAAAAGGACATGATTAACTTGTTATTATTATTATTATTATCATCATCATATGCAATTATTAGGCATACACATGCGCATCGCATTACCAGGCACGTAGCCACGGAGGGGGGGGGGGGGGGGGGCACGTGCCCCCTAACATATTTTCCAAGATCGGTTGAACTTCCGCATTACACTACCAAAGAAAACAATTGCCATAATTTCAATCTCTTTCAATAAAATTACGCAAATTAGGCGAAAAAGTGATCCATCCTCATAATCAGATTCTTTAGATAGTATTTTTTGTCCAAGACTTTCAATTTGCAAAATAACTATTCAAAAATGGAAATACGTTATGAAATATACTCGTATTCATCCACAAATATGAGAGCGAAGCATTTCTGAGACTATCCCTAACTGATTTGCATATTTTGTTGAACTATGGGTAATAACTTTCAGTTCTGCGGTGATTCATTTGAACTCAAGTTTGGAGGAGGCCCATCACAGCTCAAAAAGTTACATTTTCTCGCCTCAGAGGCTACAATTTGCCGAGTTGGTGTGTCAAGATGAATTCATAATCGTATATTTTCAAAACTACAGGTAGGATTTTTAAATTACACGGTGAAAAACGTTAAAAGTACTTACTCTTTCAGATGATTGTACCCAAAGGTTGCGTTGATTAATGTACGTTTGCGTTGACAGCAATGCAGTTGTACGTTGAAGATTTCCGACACTCTATGGTGTCGGAAATCTTCAACGTTGTAGAATTCGGGCATGCGCGCATTGCAGATTTCTTCAACGTTGCAGAAATCGTACATTTCCCGAACTGACATGGATTTCGATTTTGACCCATAAATTCCTAAAAAGGGACTATTAAACTGATTATTTCAGTCAAGTTGGTAAGTGGAACTGATTTATTATAGCCTAGGCCTAATTTACAATATAATTAACATCCACGAGGTAAAATGACATTTTGGGGGCAAAACGCTACGACCTGAAATGGCTGTGGCGTTATCAAGGGAATGTGTATAGATGGTTTCCGTCTCTACCGACCCTACCCCAATAAGAGGCTAACGAACGAAAGAGACGGAAAATTCGGTCTACTCTAGATCTAGAGGGTTTGACTGAAATATCATAATTTTGGTATTGAATGAAACGGAAAGTCGCAAGCTTATTGCTCCTCGCCTAAATTTCTCATAACATTGAGTTATGGAAGCCAGCGCGCAGCGATAGCCAAAAAGAAGGGCCCTTGTCAGCACCAATTTCATACATGCTAACATTTGAAAATCAGAAATCTGTACAAATTATGCTATTTAAAAAAAAAAGAGGAACAATCCTAACTCTCCTATTCAATACTACAGACAAATTTGTACAGGAGGAGGAACACCTGCATTAAAATGATAATTATCTTCTCCCAAAAAGAGGAATGTTCCTCTTTAATCTGAACAGTTGGCATGTATGCAATTTAGTAAAATGAGACTGCGATTCGCCGAGATTGGATTAGGGTCTACATTACATTTTGCACTTGCGCTTAGTGCCATAGTCATATAGAAATCTAATAAATGTAAGTAGACTAAGCTAAAGTTCTACGTGCAGAGAAGCCAGATGCAATCTCAGCGGAACAACCGTTGATATCAGAGACTGAAACTTTGGGTGCCCAGCAAGCCACGTGCATACCCCGGCCGCGACCGCGAGCCGGGCCGCTGTTCGACTCCCAGCAGCCCAAGCCGACCCTCCCACGGCCAAGGCCCAGGCCCAGGCCCAGGGGCGCGCCCGAACCGGGAGGCAGCCCTAGCGCTGGCCGGTGACGTGAAGTGGTTTTCCCACATATTTTGCATACGTTTCTCTCCGATTTTATCATACTTAAATGCTTCAAATTAGACAAAAAAATGTTCTGATTGTCCTACCTTCGAATTGCAAACACTGAACTGCACAAAACTTGAGTATTTTTGCGACTTCCCGTTGTTTCTTTTCGGTACATTTTCTGTCACGGGTGCACGGCTCTCGCAATATACGTCGCCTGAAATTTACTGAAGTTGCTGACAATACACAAGAGTGGTACGCGTACACTAAAACTTACGAGTGTGCCAATTTGACAAGCCGTAACATTGGGAAGATCAGCAGGGATGCAAAGTATATAGAAAGTTTGTTTGTTTTAATATAGTCTACTTGGAATCTTTCTGGGCTTAGGCCCTACATATAATTCAAATCATGCATTGTCATAAAAAAATTGTTCTTATCGAAAATGTTGAAGACAAAATAGTATGATATGGAGGGGGGGGGGGGGGGGGTCGGTATAGTCCGGACACTATAACAAACATAACTCCGAGTTTGCCGCCTTAATTTGCGATTGGGGGCGCTACACAAAACAATTTTCAGTTGTGACATAATGAAAAACTGAGTGTCAAATTTGAAAGAACATACAATTTAAATGACAAAATCATCTTAGTTTGATCAAAATCGGTTCAGAGACGGCTGAAATATCCCGAAATATAGCGATTTCTAATTCATGTACCTCCACAAATAATAGATAATTTGAAAAAGCCGTTGAAAAAACAAAATGTTGGCTTTTTTGTTGGCATTTTCGTTGGTTATATTACGTACAACCAGCCGGCCCATGTATTGTTATTTTTAATTAAATAATTAACGGTCACCGTATTTTTGGGAAAGTCACAGGAGCTGAATTGGATGATCGTATTGGCTAAATTTCACACATTTAGGGGTCTAAAATTACCTTTATAGCAATTTTAGGTTCTAAAAGGGCACTAGAAATGTCATAGATAAGAATAAGAGCAATAACCATGCACTTTGAAGGCATTTGCGGTCTGAAAACAGACTGCTCATCTATCCCTTTAAAGTCCCATCATCAGCTACTTAATGCTCTCTAAGTCTCTATAAACGGCCAAATCGGTGACCATTCGTACCCCATGGTCCCCTTTTTATGCTAATTGAGAGCTGGTTAGATGAGAGTAACCCCCCAGGGGCCCGGGGGGGGGGGTACTCACATATTAAGACATACGGGGGTTGTGCCGCTCCAATATGGGTCACCGTTCACAACAAATACCTTAACATGGGTCCAATTTAAAACAAAATATCCCACATGAGTCCGTTTTTGTTTAAGTTTCAAAAAATTGTCGGGCCTGAAACACCTGTCAGTGACCATGCAATGAGGTTCAATTCATCCTGGCCTAGCTAGTGCAAATTATTCATCAAATTGTTTGTCCAACATAAGTCCTAGAATATTTATGAAAAATTTGTTTTGTTTTAAATCAACTATCCGGATCAATACACAACTAAACCTGTCTGGACACAAAGTTTTGGAAGAGCATAATAGCCCACTGCAATTTATAAAGGGGCCCGATGTTGATTGCTGTTCTTTTCTTTTCTGACGCCAGGGGAGGGAGCTAAGGAGGGGGCCCAATTCGGAGGAAATAATTAGCGGCGAAACAGCCAGCCGGTGAATAAGCGGGGGGGGGGGGGGGGGGGGAGGGGGGGGGGGGTCGTAAGGAGCACTATTTTTGTTGGTGCCCCCGAATTTTTGTTAAATCGTAGCCCCCCCCCCCCCCCTTGAGCACCAGGGGAGGGGGCCTGGCTTCTATTTTTTAACAAATAAAATTAAAAATAACCTGTTTTAACTTAATTTTTCCCATGGGAGGGGGCCGGGCCCCCTCCCTGGATCCGCCACTGTCTGACGGTGCCCCGGACTCGTATCTTTAAAGCTTTTGGAGTCTTAAAATCATAGCCCCCCCCCCCTCCCCTGGCCGCCCCCCCCCCCCCCCCCCCGAAAGACAAATCAATCTCGATTTTCCTTGTTACACCCATTACAAGATTTATTGATTTTAGTGTTGTTTCACATTCAACAGTTCAAAAAGAAGAAGAAGAAGAAGAAGTAGTAGGAAAAAAAAAAGAATAATATACAAACAGTAACAGACTAATTGTTCACGAAGCAAAATATACCTAAATGACGGTAAACAAATTTATCATAAAACCATAAATCTATTTTCCAACAAGTCATTAAAATATTGGTATTACGGCCATATAGATGTAGCGCGTGCCTGCTGTGTTGCTCTCATGGATAGCTGGTAATTTCAGTTTAGATAGATGCCGCTCGAGACTTGAAAATAAACGGTAAACATCACAACATTTTTCTTATTTTGTGTTTACTTACAATTGCTTATTAATAATTAATAGATTCATATCAAGGAATATTTTTCTCTGTGTAGATCTCCGTAATACATTATCCAATGATTGGTGCCATGCGATGGAAATTTACTTGTATTTCAATCGTTCTAATAATAATATGTCGTCGAGTCCCATATGCAGTAATTCGTGTACCAAACTGGTAGAGTGTCACACCGCTGAGCCGCCCCGTCGCTAACGTCATGCCAGCGGCCACGGCGGAATCGAATGAGCGAGGACGGCGTTGCCGTCCTCTAACGATGCGAATTGGCGACAGACACCTGTCCTGATCCTGTTCAAGTATAGAGTCTAGATCTAACCCTTTTCGTTTTTACTAGAGTCTAGACTAGTCGACGCCCGTTCCCCACACAATGAATGGCCCCCGCACGCGCTTATTCAATTTCTCCTTCTTTCACTTCTTATGTTATTCTACGTTTATTATTCTATTATTTTCTCTCTCTATTTTCTTATGTCATTCTTTGTTTTTCCTTCTTTCATCTTCTCTTCTATCTTTCCATTGTCTATTCTTTATCATTTCTCTTTCTGTCTTTCCTAACGTTACTGTTTGTTATCAGTCTATCATATTTTCTTTCTATCTTCCTCATATTATTCTTTGTTTCTTCCTTCTATCACCTTTTCTTTTTCTTTGTTTTTATCGTTCTATATATTCGGCCGCAAAAAAAATCAATCTGGTCACCTGGCACTGTCCAGGCCGACGCTTACCCGTGCCAGGGAGAGTGCCGACCGCTGGCATGGTTCTGTCGGTAAAAATGTTTCCCACTTCAAACACAGTCAAACTCACGACTCAGAAACTGGGACCAAATGTCCTGATTTCTGTTTGGACTCGGAGGAAAATGGATTATTCTACCATCTTTGGTTTTTAAACCAGTATTGTTGACTGTTATTATTATTATTAAATCGGCGCCTTCAACTGCAACTCAAAGTAAAATTGCATGCGTTTTCGGCGACGGACCTGGGATATTGCTCCAGTAAGGAGGCAAAAAAAATCAACAAATCAACAAAATTCAAAAAAATTATAAAAAAACGCTTGTAAGCCTGGGAGTGTACTCGGGTACCTCATGACACTGTTGTGCACAGCCTTATCTTCTATAGATCCATTTTCTTCTATTTTTATCACTTTCTCTTTCAGTCTTTCCTTATAATGTTATTCTTTGTTTTTATCATTCTATCACTTTCTCTTTCTGTTTTTCTGTCTTTACTAATGTTATTCTTTGTTTTTTCCTTCTTTCACTTTCTCTTATGTTATTCATTGTTTCTTCCTTCTCTAACCTTCTCTTTCTGTCTTTCCTTATGTTATTCTTTGTTTCTTCCTTTAATCATCTTCTCTTATGTTATTCTTTGTTTTAATCATTCTATCACTTTCTCTTTCTGTCTTTCCTTATTTTATCCTTTGTTTCTTCCTTCCATCATCTTCTCTTACGTTAGTCTTTGTTTTTATCATCCTATCACTTTCTCTTTGTGTCTTTCCTAATGTTATTCTTTGTGTCTTCCTTCATAACCATATCTTTCTCTCTTTCCTTATCTTGTTCTTTGTTTCTTTCTTCTATCACCTTGTCTGTTATTCTTTCTTTTTTATATCTTTTATATTTTTTTTATCATTCTATCACTTTCTCTTTCTGTTTTTACTCTCTGATTTACGCTGCGATGTAGCAAGATGACATCATTCTGACGATGGGGCACTAGTTTTCTGACGAACCTCAAATCATTGATGAACGGGTTCGCACATTTGGCCTGACCACGCATGCGCAAATCGCCGACTATGAAGATGAGACAAACGGAAACCCCCTATTTTTAGAAAATGCGATATTCCATCTATGATTTCTCATCTTCTACACAAATAGATGATGGACGCACGTCTAGAACTTTTACTTTACTACTAACTAGCTTACATTTAGTAGGGTGTCTGATCGCGCACTCGTGATCGTTTTAAAACTCTTCCCATAGACATTACACGCTTCCCTATGCAGTCTACGTGCATTGCAAAATTGGTCAACGTTTTTAAAAATAAATTTAGATTCAAATATTTATCTGTTGTGATCCTGAAGGTGATACTCAATAAATGAGGTGTCATATGGGTGTTCCAAAGGGGTGTCAGTTTGGATTTTTAAAAATATCTTAGTCAAAACAGCGATTAAGGCCACTTAAAAAAAATATACATGTTTAGCATCCCTGCCCGCTACCTTTTTTTGGGGCTGCCTCCATTTTCTTTTTTTTTGTTGATTTTTTTGAATTTTTTTAAAGAAAAAAAAACATGAAACACACTGCTAAAATTGATCTATTTCTGATTTTTAAAAAAATAATTAAAAAATGTTGGCAGCCATCTTGAAAAATAGCCCGACTGTCAAGGAAATTGTACCGAGCAGCCATTTTGAAGAAAGAAAAAAAAAGGGCCTCCTCCTTCCTATTTTTCGAAAAAACAGGACGCTAAACATGTTTGTTTTTTATTTGGCTTTAAATGTTGTTTCCATGGTAACTCAGAGATTTCCCACCTTTGAGAATCGACCCCAGAGGGATAATTAGTTCAAGTCTTAAGGAATGTGTTGATGTGCTTACTTTTTTGCTAGCCCCAAGGGATCACATACGATTTAAGTTTGAAAAGACCCTTCCCCCACTTTTTGCATATCGCCTAATGCATTGTAATTCAGCTGTTAAGCAAAGATTATAACTTATAACTGTTAAGCAAAGATTATTACCACTTTTTTGTCCATTCTGGACAAAAATTGGATGAATATTACTTATATATTTCAGGGGACCGTATCTTTTGATAGAGACATCGGTTAGTCTTGAAATTTGTATTGTGTTCTTCTGAGTAGTTGATTTTTTCAATTATCCAACCATAATGGTGAAAAACAATCCAAAAGGGAAAATTGAAAAATCGTTCAGACACCCTACATTTAGCGCACGCGCAGATCCTTCATCCGATCTCAGCCTCATTTTTCGTAAATTGGCGCCTAGCCTAGACAGAAAATTTCTGTCGTTAGCCTCTGATTCGGATAGGACCGTCGGCTCCTCTCTTTAGAGACAGAAACCAACCATAGGGACTGCATTGTTACGGATCTGGGGCCCGTTTCTCGAAACCGTCATAAGTCTAACTTCTTGACTATCCCATTGAAACGTGTATCAATCTATAACACACGTTTCAAAGGAATAGTCAAGAAGTTAGACTTATGACGGTTTCAAGAAACGGGCCCCAGAACACCAAACTTATGCCCAAATACTACATTTTAGAGGATGCAAATCCCATGCATTTATGTTTGAAAATTAGGCCTAGGCTAATATACATCGGTTCCAGTTCCACTTGTCAATTTGACTGTATAATCCGTTGAATGGTCCCTTCTTCTTCTTCTCCATCTTTCCAGGAAATAACAGACAGGTATACCTGTAGTATGCTCAGCCATCATGATGCAAACAATGGAAGGTGTAAGGCGAATTACCATGAGTGACATGAATGGTCGACCTGCAGGTCAGATGGACCCCCGGTACAGGTCGGTCAAGTCCAACCACCAGTCGATACCCATGAGCAAGAGCCTTCCTGTGAACCCTCCCAAGGTCATGACCCCTCAAGACAACATCTGGCACAGTTCTCAGAGTCTTACCGGCCGAACCTCAGTCATGACGTACAATCACAGGCAGTACCCATCGGCATCGGCAGCGCTGTCCGATTATATTTCAGACTATGACAGCCAGAGTTCTTCACAGGATTCACAGTCTCAACCCTCCTACAGAGTGAGTGCTTGGAATTGTTCGTAGGCCGAGTGGTTTGACAATAGTGCACATCATGTGGGGATTCTTTGCTCCCAAAATGTTTTGTATATTTTGCTAATTGTTTTTGTAAAATGCTAATTGAAAGACTTTAGGCCTTTAGCTTCATGCAATATTGTTAATGAGAAGTAGGTAAGTGACAAGACCTCTTCAGGCCGTTGTGTACTTTTGTTTTATTTTATTCTTAGCTCTCTCTCTCTCTCTCTCTCTCCCCCTCTTTCTCTCTTCCTCCCTAAAAATTACTCCCTGTGCTTAGAAACATTATATTAAGCAAGTTGTGTAAATGTTACGTGTCTTAAACTCTTTGTATTATATCATCAATGGGACCTTAAAGTGTAAGAACTGCATTATTGAAATTTTAACTTACGCTCTATCACCATCAGCCACAGTCTCATGATGATTACTGTTGAATTTTGTTTGTGATGGAATCTTAACGTAATACTTACAGATTTAACTTAAAATGTGTACACAGTAAATTATATTTAGTTTACAAAGATACATATGACTTTCAAAGGTTGCTGTTTACAGTACTCTGTTGAAATAGTATGATTTATTGTTGAAAGGAACCATCAGAAAATGGAAAGGGGAAAAAACAAATCCTCAACCGCCCTGAATTTTTGTTTGTATCCCCACATATAGAGAACTGTGAGTGATCTTCTGCTTCCTAAGACATCCCTTCAGAAAACTGTGCAGAGAAGCTTGGACACCGGAGATCGAGACACCAAGGATGAATTTCATCGCTATAACGTCCGCAAGCTCATCGATGACTCGTATGAGCAGATTTTAAGGGCAGACTTAGAGCAAGGAAAAGGTATGAGACTAAGATTTCCAAGAAAGTTGGACAGACTTTTATTCATTTGAATTAAGATAGAGAAAGGACTGTAATGAAAACTAACTCAATGTAAATTATATTTTCATCAAGCTTCCAATTACATGTATGTAGATTACCGCTTCTGATAACACCTTTCCATTACAAGTCACAGTGGCTGAATTTTGTAATGTTCTTAAGTTAAGTTAGGTTAAGTTGAATAGATTTTATGAATGGAAAGTGCAGATAAGGATACATGCACTTTTATTTTCTGTGATTCACTTTGTCCTTGTTGCTACATTAAAATTAAATATTTCAGTGTGATTATGTTTTTTGTCATCAGATTTTTTTTTTTCTTCTTATTTTTCTCCTTTCCCCACCACACTCCTTGGCCTTGGATTCGTAAACTTCTTCAGCATCTGCAATAGTCGCTACTGCAAAGCATCTTGGTACAGAAAGCACTTTGTCCTTTGAGGATACAGCCCCGCGTGAGAAAGAGTTTTCAGACTCTGTTAGTGAAATCAGCTCCTCGACTGATGCTCTCCTGTTGGCCAACCCGTACATAGTGAACTTCGGTCACAGGGATAGGAAATTACACCATGGGGGTGTGTCATCGTCAAAGAGCATAGATTCTGCACGCCTTCCCATGGCATCCAGCTACGCTAGGCAGAGGCACCTGAAGAGCAGAGGGAGAATGAATGATTCCAGACAACAGACACGTCAAACCTCAAGTCAGTTTAAGGATCATCAAAGACCTCATGCCTCTTTTGACGGCACCAGCTTCTTGGGGACATCGCATCATGGAGTCGTGTCGCCCAAGCATTCTGTGTACGATAGGAGACAGGAGTTGAGACAAGCAGTGCCTTCCAGGAGTGATGGAAGACCCATTCCCGCATGGGTCTCTGACCTGGACAAATCGGTGGCTAGCCAGAAGAGTCTGGACACCCTCTACACAGACACTCTGCTGGTTGCAGACGGGCATGCGTCATCACACCAGGATTCCATGAGACAAAGTCAGATGATGAACGGAGCATCCATGTCGTCGACTAACCATGATCAAAGGATGCGCAGTCTGTCTTCGCAGGGTCAGTTCCAGGAGCGACCTATGTCCGTTATGTCAGGAGCAAGGCCTCCACCCTCTTGGGTTGAGGATTTAGATACAACTGTTGATAGCCTTTCGGGATCCTTAAGATTGCTTGGGAAGAGAATGGAACATCGTTCTACAAGAGCTCCTAGAGTAACATATCAAGATGTCCCCAGCAACAGATATGGCAAGACTGGATACTCTGGACAACAAAGCAGAGGGCTGTCCAGGCCAGCAAGTCTACAGTCTGGAATTGGGCAGCCCAGGGCTACATCTAGTTACATTGCATCAGAGTTGAGATACCGTAAAGGTGATGGTATGAACAGACATGCAAGGAAAGGAAGGGCCACCTCTGATTTGGATTTTACCACAGACAGGATGACGGGGCAGAGACCCCACAGGAGGACGCAGAGTGCTAGTACCGAAGACCTGATCAAAGAGTCGCCATATGGGGAAGCTTTTAATGCTCCTTCCTCTCACACTATCAAACATCGCCTCCACTTACTGAGGCAAAGTAAAGGTAGAGCACAAGCCAACCACACAGACGAGCCTTCCAGAGCATCCACACTGAGAACATCCACCCAAACCAACTTGCCTTCAGCTCGGGCAACTCGCCAGGGTCACCTCCCGTCGTCGTCGCTTCCTATCAGCAAATCAAACCCGGAACATTCCAAGATGAAAGCACACCTAGATATCAGTACTACCACAGATAGCCTTATCTACTCGTCTCCTTTTGGCCTTGATAGAGACATGCCCTTCCCTGATTTATCGATGCTACCTCCGGCCTATGGCCAGTCACATCATCTGTCTGCCGTCCGTAATGCTCATAGTGACGGTACACTGAAGGAAGAAGATCTTGCGTCGTCCCTAAGTTCACTTTCATCTATAACTTTAGAAACGGATCACCTCATGAATGGAAAGGTAGCAAGAACAACCCTCATAGCAGATCACGTCAGTGAATCTACAGTCGGTGGTGAGTAGTGTCATCTTTTCATCAACCTTTTCTGGGCCACAAAGTAATGAACAGTCATCAAATATGACACAAAATAGTATGTTTCATTGATAAATTGGATATAAGATAAAGTTTCTGGACAGATACTCTATGATGGAGGTAAATGTTACTGCTTGTGGAAGAAAAACGCAGAACTTCTTAGTCCAAACTCAATCTTTCAACTTTCAACACCTACATGTAAATGCGGATCAGGATTTGCCATCCACAGCATTAAAAGGGTTAGAAAGTGAAAGAAGAGGGGCAGAGAGAGAGAGAGAGAGAGAAAAAAAATAAGGGAGAAGGGGGAGGGGGGGGGGGTAATGAAAAGTGCTCTGACTCTTTAAGTTGTAGAAAACAATCCTATAAAATCTCTGTGTGTTTTTGTTAATCGCCTGTCTATCAGAATGTACATGCAGTCTAAAATTAGTCAAATCCCATTTTGATATCCTCTGCATAGAACCAGGAGCGGATATCTTTAATACAACACAGAGTTAACGCCCTTCTTTTTCTCAAGTGAAAATACAAAATCTTGTAGTTGGTTTGATACTTTAGCTGGGGTTGCAGTTAAGAGGTCATAAAATTGTTCAAATATAATACTTAAGATGAGATTTAGAATTATAACTTCATCTTGACAAGCCAATGAAAGGTCATCGGAATCTTAAATTCAAGCATTTTTATGAACCCTGTAATTGTCCTCAATGTGCAGAGACTGCTAGAACGAATGCCATGCTTCGTCGAGCCAACCGCATCATGGATAACACCCAGGCTAGTCTTAACATGTCCAGTCACTTGGAGCAGCATGCCCACACACCAGTGAGCTCAGATACAGAGGAACTCCTGGCAGGAGACCAAGAATTAATGACGAGACTGCAAACACGGTAAGCTAGATAGTGGGGGCTCCCTATCACCTGTAGCGGATGTTCTTGCCAGTGCATATTACCCTTGGTCCTAATATCAAGCCTTCAGAAAAGAAAGAAGAAAAAAACACTGACTTTAAATGCTGCCCCAACAAGGGTACAAACATGGGCATTAATGATTGATTATACAATTTTAATATGCTTTGAAGTCAGCCATGTGGCTCCAAATGGAATTTAACTAAGTCATTACCATTTGTAATAGATTCAATGCATATCTGATACCTGCAATAATGCGATGATCTCCCAAACAAACCCATCTAAAGCTGCATTGCCATTTTTCGCTCAGTTTGGAACGAGATTATGTGAATTTTTATGCCTCCGTTACGAAGTAGCCGGAGGCATTATGTTTTCGGGTTGTCCGTCCGTCCGTACGTCCGTACGTACGTCCGTACGTACGTCCGTCCGTCCGTACGTCCCGTTCTCGTGATCGCGTTATCTGAAGAACCGATTGATGGATTCCTGCCAAACTTTAGTCATGTATGTATCTTGCAGAGCCGATGAACTGATTAGATTTTGGGGTCACGAGGTCAAAGGTCAAAGGTCACAGGGCTCATTATGTATGCAAAAACAGCTCGTGATCGTGTTATCTAAAGAACCGATAAATGGATTCCTGCCAAACTTTAGTCATGTATGTATCTTGCAGAGCCAATGAACTGATTAGATTTTGGGGTCACGAGGTCAAAGGTCAAAGGTCACAGGGCTCATTATGTATGCAAAAACAGCTTGTGATCGCGTTATCTCAAGAACCGATTGATGGATTCCTGCCAAACTTTGGTCATGTATGTATCTTGCAGAGCGGATGAACTGATTAGATCTTGGGGTCACGAGATGAAAGGTCAAAGGTCACAGGGCTCATTATGTATGCAAAAACAGCTTGTGATCGCGTTATCTCAAGAACCGATTGATGGATTCCTGCCAAACTTAGGTCATGTATGTTACTTGCAGAGCCAATGAACTGATTAGATTTTGGGGTCATGAGGTCAAGGTCAAAGGTCATGCGGCTCATTATGTATGCAAAAATAGCTTGTGATCGCATTATCATTAGAACAGATTGATGGACTCCTGCCAAACTTAGATCATGTATGTATCTTGCAGAGCCAATGAACTGAGTAGATTCTTGGGTCATGAGGTCAAAGGTCAAAGGTCATGGGCTCATTTTGTATGCAAAAATAGCTTGTGAACGCATTCTCATTAGAACTGACAGATGGATTACTATTTAACTCAGGACATCTTGCAGAGCCAATGAACTGAGTAGATTTTAGGGTCATGAGGTCAAAGATCAAAGGGTCATATATGTATATAATGTATTACAATTGAAATTGATTTGAAAAATTTCTTCTGTTTTGGTTTGTAAAATTGCTCCATGACGGAGGCATCATTTTCGACTGCGCGCAGTCGAAGTTCCATCTAGTTTGCTTTTATGCCTGTGGATGTTTCTCTCTTTTTCCTCTCTTTTATACATTACTTCGTACATTTTGTCATCTACTCTGGCATAGACTGCATCATCATACTTATTGGATTAGATGTTTATATTTTGTTATGAAAAATAAGGAAAAAAATGTATTTTTATTTTTCTCTTATTCCTTAGAATAAAAGCAGAGGGAGATGCTTCCACAGATCCTGCAACTCAGAAAATGCTGGATCATTTTCTAGAAGACTGCATCCTTTCATCAGGAAAGGTGAGTCTACAGTCATTTTAATAATCAAGAAAAGAGAGAGAGAGAGAGAGAGAAAAATGGAGGGAGGGAGTGTGTGCGTGAGTTACATATGGAGCGTGGGAGCTATGAGAGGGGAGAGAGAAAGAGAGAGAGGGGGGGGGGAGAGAGAGCATGTGAGTGAGTGACATAGAGAGCAAGGGGAGCTACATGTATGAGAGGAAGAGAGATACAAATGATGACATAGAATGAGAATGGAAAGGAAAAAACAGAGAGGAGGGATGAGAAAGATAGAGAGAATGGATGAATCCAGAGTATTGCTTCATATAAAAGTTCCAACGGCATAATGGTTAATAGAGTGTTTTCAAACCAAAAGATCCTGTTGATATGCTAGAGGTGTAGTGGTCTAATGGATACATCACCGGATTGTGGGTCATATGGTTCGCAGTTCAAGTCCCGCCGCAGCACTTACGTCCATTGGCAAGACTTTAATCTACATTTGCCACACTCGACCCAGGTCAGGTAAATGGGTACCTGGCAGGAATTAATTCCTTTCAATGCTAGAGCACCATAACGGCAGCCATGCTAAGGCCAGGGTAATAATTGAGAAGCACCAGGGACTCAGTGACAAATATGCCGATAATCAATCAGAAGTAAGGATTGGCTAGCTTATAACATAAAACTGTCATTCGTCACTGATGACAAATTTTGTGAAATTGGGCCCAGGAGTGTCAAGTCTGACAGACATGAGCAGGATGTAATAACCAACTATTATTTACCCACTAGTTCCATCAGATTCGATGTTTAAAATCTTCAGATACCCAACTTATATCTGCTAGAATCTGCAAGTTGTAAGTTCTTTGGTATCTTATTCAGAAGTGCAATGACAGCATCCTGAAACATCAATATTAAATCAAGTTAGGAACCTGAATTGGCAATTGAGTTAACACAGAGTGTTTGTTTACATGCCCCCCTCGTAAGATAATAATTTACTACCCCTTGGGCTGAATTGTATAACATAGGTCCATTTACCCTTGCATGCAAACACGCCCCAAAATGCCAAACCGGAGCCTGACCACAATTTTTCAGTGATGTTACCAAGGCAAATATGCTTTACCGGCAAAAATGCCAAGCCCGAAATATTCCAAACCGAAGTGTGATTTGTTGGCGTGTTTGGCGAGTATAAACGCTTGCAGCTGAAACATCGATGTTTGTCACGTGACTATAGGAGCGGGGCTAGCTTTCGTCCTTGAGGCCTTATTTGGATAAAGTAAACAACTTGTTTATGCTGACCCACTATGATAGAGTCCCAGCTAAACTGTAATGTCTTGCTATATAAACCACATCGGGAAGACCGCACATGCGCACTACCAACCAAAACACGCCAACAAAAATCACTGAGCTTTTCAGTCGGTGATGTTTCAGCACAAGTGTCAACGGGAGCGCAAAACATCACCTTTTTTTTAATGAAGTATTTGACAGTATAAATGCGCCTCATGTATTTCTAGATCGATCAGAAAAAAACTTATGTTGATGGATAATTCAAAGAAAACCGTGATGATTTAAATTGTGGAATTAGGTGCAGACTTAACATGCTGCAAACTTGTACATTAACCACGAATATGATTTATTGCAATAATTTTCAGACGAGTCCTGAACTCTCTGAGGAGCGTACCTCAGAAGGCCCGCTTGAGTCACTGAAAAATATGCTGTTCAAGCTCCAGGACATGGCATCATCGCATAAGGTGGAATCAGAAGGAGAGACTAAATCACAGCAACTTAGGGAGCCTTTGTCAGGAGGAGGCAAGAAGGTAAGACTAAGAAATTTGAAGATCTAAACTCCACAAAAAAAATTTGGAAGTTTTGACTTGTCGGGATAGTAAGCTGTATTATGAAACGGGTTCTAGAATCTAAGCAATCCGATTGGTTAATTGACACCACGTGGGCGTGCATTTATCTTTCCCACCGTGCAAAACATCTACCCCCCCCCCCCCCCCATCAAAAATTGATAACCGATGCTCGATATCTGCTGATTTGGCTGATTCAGCCAAATTAAATTTGTCGTAATTGTAATAATGATAAGAAGAACGTTAGAATATTCTAGGCCTAGATCTACATGAAATATCTATCTATTCTATAGATCTAGACTATATTGTAAGAATGTATTGCTGACCTGTCTTATAAAACAAATAATGCACTCTTTCGCTCGTGTGTAAGCCTGTAAGGGCAGTTCCAGTGCACTCAGGTTAGTGAGTGCGATATCGATAATGGCACTGACTAAACTTTGTTCATTGGCCCTGCTCTAACACACTCGCAACAGTGCATTATTTGTATACCGTACACCCCTAAATCACATAACCACAACAGAGGGGGCATAATCGCATATGTAGGGATATACAGTGTACTCTTTTATATGGTTTAAAAGATTAATTGATAATGATACATGTAAACAATAGCAATGAGCTATCCTCAGTAAAACTGAAGTTATCAAACTTTTTTGTTTTTTTGTTGAGTGTGTATCGGGAGTATTTTTTGTTTGTGTGAAAATTGTTTTAGAGAGAAATGTGAGTTATATTGAGCATGTGCAAATAAAAGCAGACAACATATAGATCTCCATGGCAATAAAACCATCGGCTATGCATTAAGGCTTAGACCAGACTTGGGGTCTGATGGTCTGCCCTGGTCCCTGAGAAGTGTAAAATTGTGATACTTATGTTGGTCTGGTACTCTTTGCAGAACAGACTCTTTGTCCTATTTCTATGTCTAAAACAAGTTTGCCTCCCTCTGTAGTTTCTTAGTTGTAGAATGAAAAGCAGAATAATCATAACCATATGTGACCCGGCACCACAAAACCAACAAAAAGTCGCAACCAGCGATTCTCCGTAATCAGCTAAAATGTCAATTTAGGTGAAAAAAATAGATTTTTGTTTTTTTGCATTTTCTGAAAGAGTGGTCTTTTCTGTACCTAGTATCAAAATTTAGAAGTCTAAAACATAGTAGAAGATGTGTTTTAAACGTTTTTTCTAGACCAGTTTTTTCGCACAGCCTTCGGTCTCTTCCAAAATTTAACCCCTTTCCCGAGCGAAATTATCGTAGTCCGGAAATGGTCGGTCGTTGCTAACGGGTCGTGCTACGCGGGCTGTGATTGGTCCGTTATAGCAATCAGTGCGGCGCGCCATTTTGTTTGTATCCGCTTTCACATCCGAGTTCCAGATTTGCGTTCGTCTTATATTCTCCGTTAACGACTTCGAGTAGCTTGATTGTACATCACATATCCAGAATTTGTTGATCAAGAGTAAGAACATTATTATATTTTATACATTTGAGAGTGACAAGTTGCGAAAAAGTCTACAACGTCGTTACAATGCCAGGTTTTGTACGTAAGCAGAGCCGTGGGATGGTACCGGGGTGCACCAACGCAGATGCCCGGGTAGCTCGGGCGGTCAACGAAGCGATGATGCGGGGGCTAGCTGCGGGGGATCAGGCCAACCTTACATCTTTGCTTACTGAACACTTCGGGCAAGACAGCGACGAGAGAATTCCTGATAATGTGGTTACAAATAATTGCCCAGATGTATACAAAACAAGATAGGTGACAAGCAGTGTTATGTAAGGGGGAACAAAAAGACTCCGGGTCCACCATGAATAGGCATTGTCTAGTGCAGGTGTCTCGGCACTATGTTGCAGTTCACTTAATCTGTCCAATTACAACTCTATACATTTACAACATAATAACTTTTGAAAGACTTAAGTCCACACATTGAAACCTCAGAAACATAATGAACAGACTATGTTTGACCATCAGCCCAAATTTCAGCCTAATCTGAAAATCTCTTCATAGTGGTTGCTATGGCCTTTTGATTCGCCCTTTTATTGATTTCCCCTTTTATTGATTTCCCTGTGGTTTGCTTTACTCCGCATGCTTGAATAGCCCCAAACTTTAAACCTCTCTTTCTCACAATTTAATACCAGTAACCTCCCTCACCAGCTCTTTTCATTCACTAAATTGAAAGGGTTAGGAAGCTTCAATTTGGACAAGTAATATACCATTTTAATGAGGAGAACTTCTTCTTTCATAATCAGATGAAATCAGGAAAATAATTTTTTGCGACTTTTTGGTGGTTTTGTGGTGCCGGGTCACATATTATATAAGCACGAAGATGTTTTGAAATCTGGACTTGTAAGAAAAGACGTTGGGAATACTGAAGGTGTTTAGAAGTTTAGAAGTAGATTGTCCTAAATTCAGAAAGCAGTAGTTGTTTCTTTCCTTTTTACAGGTGTAATTTGATATGTATTATGTTATCAGATTTTTAATTATAACAGCATTTTGATAACATGAATGTTAAAATGATAATGTCTTTTTCATCTAAAACTTAAACAGTACCAATATCCTCTTCATGTTTAGATTGGTCTCTTCAGATCAAGAGGGCCTAGAGTATTGGCATGAACCTTAAATCAATTAAATCATTAAATTATTAAATCAATTAAATCATTATTTGGACAAGTGCTTCACATGAAAATTGTTAGGCTCCCCAGAGTCCCCATTTCCTTTACCCTCCCTCACTTCTTTAATTGTATCTCTGTCTGTCTCTCCATGGACCTACTACGAACTACTTCGTAGTAGTCCATGGTCTCTCTCTCTCCCTCTCTCTCTTTCCCTCCCCCTCTCTGCCCCTCCCTCTTCCCCCTCCCTCTTCCCCCTACTCTAGTATTTTCCCTCTCTCTCTCTCTCTTTCCCCTCCCCCTCTCTGCCCCTCCCTCTTCCCCCTCCCTCTTCCCCCTACTCTAGTATTTTCCCTCTCTCTCTCTCTCTCTTTCTCCTCCCCCTCTCTGCCCCTCCCTTTTCCCCCTCCCTCTTCCCCCTACTCTAGTATTTTCTCTCTATCTCTCACCCTCTCCCTCTGATTTCCAACTTTCGACCCACACATCCCAGCCTGCCCTCCATCCATCCATCTCACTTTCTCACTCCCCTGAAGAATGCAAGGTCCCTTGAATCAACAACAACTTCCCATTCATATCCCCGTCATATTTTCCTTTCCCAGGCTTATCCACTCACGGTTTACTCCAATGTTTATTTCCCTGCCCCACATCTGCTCTGTATTTATTACAGCATGGCTTCTTCTTTTTTTTCTTCTTTTTTTATGAATGGCACCATGTCAGCTGGTAGTTGATCCCAGTTGACCCCGGTTGACCTTTACAAGGTCTCAGTCTCTCTCTCTCTCCCTCCCTCTCTCTCTGATTTCCTTCCTCTCTCCCTCTCTCCTCCGCGCTCTCTCTCTCTCTCTTCATTCCTCTCTCTCAGTCTCTCTCCCTCTCTCTCCTCCCCCTCTCTATCTCTCACATAAACTTACCAGAGGCATTCCATAAGGATCTACTACTAATGTACTCCAATCCATGCTTTCTCCCCCCCCCCCCCTCTCTCTTTCTCTCTCTCTCTCTCTCTCTCCTTGTCAAGTTCAGGACCACTATTCTAATAGTCAGGTCAGGGCTATGGGAAACAGACACGAGGCCTGGGTTACATGTATATGATGCGCCCAAACTTCTAATTGGCCATTAGTGACACTATGCTCCAAAAGTTCTTTAGTTCTCTTCCTTTGATGTACATATTGTACATAGTATATCCATGAATTTTCCAAATGCCAACATGACAGCATGAAAACATTACAAACAGAAATACTACAAGGCCATGTAGACATTGGGGAATGGTAATTGGATGGCCCACTGAGTGAGCTCTATGAACATTTATAACAAAAGTTGTACTTTCTTGAGGGCCAGATAGTAACATTGAACTATAAATGGAATTATGTGAAGGTCTCTTAATATCATCCATAACATATCATCCATAACATATCATCTTTTTCTGTTTTGTTGCTATGAAAATAATTTCCATTCAATTTTCGCTCCTGGATTAATGTTCAAATTAGTAGTAAAAGCAGTCATTATAGTTTTGAACAGTGATACCTGTATACATGTACTAATACTACACTACATGTACATGTATGATCATGTATTTAGTATCAAACATGTACCGGTACATGTATGTTATCTCAGGCTTTTTATGTCTGACCTTTCTCAATATTGTATTGCTTCTGTTTGGTTGTTTATATTATTGGCTTCTAATTTGCTATAATTGATACATGATACATATATTAGACTTTTTTTTCTTTTTTTTTAGGGGGGGGGGGTTCTCGATAATATGATGGAGGTTGTCATTGTCATATTCTTCATGGTTTTGAGAAAAAAAGGACATCCTGAATTCTAGTATCAAATCCATATCAAAACTGTGTTCATGATCTTGTGTTGCTTAATATACATGTACCAAACTAGCATTAGACAAACCAGGTACATGTACACTGTAGGTGTGAACTGAATGGTGATGCTGTAGGTGAGGGAAAAGGTTTCTTATCAAGAATAATGATCTACTGTATTTCCTCTATTCTTTTTCTTTCTTTCTTTCTGTGAATTGTGTACATTTTGTATACCATCCATGTGATTATTTGTGGTCTAGCGCCATCACTTGGCCAAGAATTGACATGAGTTTAAATCCATTCAGTTTCTGTGTGCAGTGCACCTTGTTACTGTTTTGTGACAACTACCTGGGATTAAATTGGTTTTAACATTTATTATTATAGTATTAATGACTGCTTTGAGAGAAATAGTTGTTTTTATACGCTCAAGGGAAGGTTAGAATTGTGCTATTACCCGAGGCGTGCCAAGGGGAATAGCCCAATTGTAACCTTCCCGAGAGCGTATAAAAACAACTATTTCTCGAATATTAAAGCAGTCATTAATACTTTTATATGCCGAAAAAAAATAGACTAAAAAATAATTTTTTTTTTTTTTTTTTTTTAGTCGCAGATGGGATCCGAACTCTTACGTACAATATGTGATGTATCTAAAACCAACGCCTCATACCACTCGGCCATCGCGCACTGTTACCATGCTTGGCAGTTTTTTTCAATATACACATTAAAATGGATTGAAACCGGTTTCGCGTGATGGATGCTTCGCAAAAGCTCCATTAAACGGACCCTTCTTTTACTTTTGCAATGCATATTGGCACGAAGTTAGATCAAGATCTATCGGCAGATGTTGTTTTTTTGTTTTTGGAAGTTTATTTTCGTCTTCATGTCAACAATGCAAGATAAAATTGTCAGTAAGATCGATCGAGATTCAATTGTATTGAAATTACCGACTAAATCTTCGCACACGTATGGTATCCTTGATCGCTCAAACCATTTTTTAACATGTAAACCTATGGGGTAACCATGGAGACTGACCTATTTTCCCAATAACCATGGTTATTGGGATTTTAGAACTGTTTTAACCACGGTTACTGGGAATTTTCGGGAACAGTTAAAGTTTATGAATGCAATTTCGACCACTCAGATTGCTGGATTACTTAAGTGAGGTATATAAAATATATTAATTCAATCATTTTGAAACATAATATGAGATTTTACATTTATATTTTTTTGTTATACAGGCATAGAATACTATATAATCAGATGTATTACTCAATCTGGCAATCATGAAATACTATTTAGTGAGTGTCTGCAAATAATTGGTACTGGATTAAGGGGGTTGGGTCATACGAAGGAGGAACAGAGCAATAGAACTAGTAGAAAAAAAAGAGAGAGGTTTAAGTGCAATGCAGTAAGGAAGTAGAGAAAGGGAGAGAAGAGATAGAGGAAGAGGCAGAGAGAGAGAGAGAGAGAGAGAGAGAGAGATAGATAGATAGATAGATAGATAGATAGATAGAGAGAGGTGGGAGGGGGTGGCAGATAGAAAAGTGTGATAATTTCAGGATTTCACCTGGATTGTATTTGTATTATAATTCGCAAAAGCTCCATTAAACGGACCCTTCTTTTACTTTTGCAATGCATATTGGCACGAAGTTAGATCAAGATCTATCGGCAGATGTTGTTTTTTTGTTTTTGGAAGTTTATTTTCGTCTTCATGTCAACAATGCAAGATAAAATTGTCAGTAAGATCGATCGAGATTCAATTGTATTGAAATTACCGACTAAATCTTCGCACACGTATGGTATCCTTGATCGCTCAAACCATTTTTTAACATGTAAACCTATGGGGTAACCATGGAGACTGACCTATTTTCCCAATAACCATGGTTATTGGGATTTTAGAACTGTTTTAACCACGGTTACTGGGAATTTTCGGGAACAGTTAAAGTTTATGAATGCAATTTCGACCACTCAGATTGCTGGATTACTTAAGTGAGGTATATAAAATATATTAATTCAATCATTTTGAAACATAATATGAGATTTTACATTTATATTTTTTTGTTATACAGGCATAGAATACTATATAATCAGATGTATTACTCAATCTGGCAATCATGAAATACTATTTAGTGAGTGTCTGCAAATAATTGGTACTGGATTAAGGGGGTTGGGTCACACGAAGGAGGAACAGAGCAATAGAACTAGTAGAAAAAAAAGAGAGAGGTTTAAGTGCAATGCAGTAAGGAAGTAGAGAAAGGGAGAGAAGAGATAGAGGAAGAGGCAGAGAGAGAGAGAGAGAGAGAGAGAGAGATAGATAGATAGATAGATAGATAGATAGATAGAGAGAGGTGGGAGGGGGTGGCAGATAGAAAAGTGTGATAATTTCAGGATTTCACCTGGATTGTATTTGTATTATAATTATGTCGCTTTTTTTGCCAGAATTCAGATCGACCTAGACTCTGCCTAAAGGTGTTCTGTCTAGCTCCACCAATACCATGCCATATTCTTTCCAATTTTTGTCTTAAATTTCTCCCAAACATGACTCGGTCCTTGCTCCTGTAATCTTCCTATTGTCACCGAGGGGCATGAGAAAATATTGTAGGAAGTTTACAAATATAACAGACATAAGATACTGTATGTCTAGAACTTGGGAGTTGACATTTTTTCTTCGACGGATAGCACGCTACACAACTGTCAACCAATTCAAAACTTTTTTTAAGACACATTTATTCAAAATTGCTTTTGATGATTAACTTATTCTTTTCACATTGATGTATATTTCATATGAATTGTAATTTGTAGGTTAATTTATAATTGTTTGTTTTTGTTTAATATGTAATTGTTTATCATTGTATTTTGCTTGTTAATATAGTGCTTTAGAGACTTCGGTGGTGAGCGCTATATAAGCACCGTTTTTATTACCATTGCGATTGAAAACAATTGCAACTACATGTACCGGTATGTACAGTACATAAGAAATGGGAGACTGCAAAATTGCATTGATAAGAGAACTTGCGATTGATTTGGATCAATCATAAATCTTTATGAGACGGGGGCCCCTGATCTTATCTTTCCTGTTAAACTCACGTTCGTTTAGTGCATGAAGCACCTCTAACATGCTGTGAAAACTCTTTATAATAAATCACAATTTTTCTCATCATGCTGGAATCAAAACTCCACCATTATTACATCCCATTATCTTACAAACGGTGTACTCCCTGAAGTAGGGCATCTGTGCCCCCACCGAGACGATGACCTCATCAGGTCAAAGGTCATTGGGTCGCATCTATATGACTTGTGCCATTGAGGGAGGCCAGAATCCCCGCTGATTTTTGTGTTATTCTTTGTAGGTCCACCTTTCCTCCTGATTGGAAATTTGAAATGGATAGGCCAAAGGGTGTTTTTTCTTTTTTCTCTTTTAAAAAAATTATTCCTAGAGGAAAACAGCAGTCTTACCGTTGAAATAACATGAACAAAATAGTGTAAAGTGTTTGCCAGCAAGGTAAACAAACCCAAAAATAAATAATGCAGACAAACATAAAGTGCTATATATATTTTGATTAAGAAAAAAGTTCCAAAACAAAAATGTCAATACCTGTTGATTTTGTCAGGGTTTATGAATACAGAGATAAAGAGTAGGGAATATAGATTATAGAGTGACACAGACAGACAGACAATGTAGGTAGAGGGAGAGAGTTTCAGTTTCAGTTTTATTTTCATTTCCAACAGAACAGTAATTTTGACAAGAAATCAGATATACAATTCAATAATATAATACATTTTACATGGTTTAAAGTTATGAAATAGAAAGTGTACATAAATATCCAGTATAATGTTTTTTTTTGAAGAAGTTTAAAAGAGTGAAAGAGTTAAAGAAAGTGGGGGAGGGGATACATGCATGTACAATTATATATGTACATACCAAAATAAGTTTGATAACCAGAAAGACAGAGAGGGGTAGACACTGAAAAGCAGAGAAGGACAGAGTTGGGAACAGAGAGAGAACAATAAGTGGGAGAGAAAGAGAGAGAGAAAGGGAGATAGAGTCAGAGTGGGTGAATGGGAGAGAGAGAGAGAGAGAGAGAGAAAGAGAGAGAGAGAGAGAGAGAGAGATTGGGAGGATCTGAAATGAAAATGAGGTGATTATGTATTGTATGCTTAGATTATGCAAGTGGGGGTGTGTCCTTACTCAGCACCGCCCACTCTCTTGCAACGGACTGCCCTCTTTCCCATGTCATTAACATAATATGACGAACATGTTACAGGAATGGAAAGCCCCCAAATGCCTCTGAAGTGAATAACAATTTAAAACCTTCACTAAATTGATGGGTTTTTTTTCTTAACAGTTTAAAAAAAATGGGCATGATTTGTGTAGCCTTCAAGAGCACACTTGATTTGTAGTGCTTTCATTCAAGCTTTGCTACCATATGAAGTCACCTTTTTTGTGAAAACATGATAAATGGGAATAACCTAAAGTTTTGGATTTAATGATTTTCACCTTCACAGGCATGGGAGACCTTATTTTTTTATAATGAAAGTATGAATGAAAATAGCAACTTGAATGAAGGCCTCCATAAGCTATTTAATTTGGCTTTTTTTTTTAAATTCACTTGCTGCAAAATTCACTTGTGATATCTTAGAACAGGCCGGTGCAATGGCAAAACTGAAAACTATTTGGATATTGTTTAAACGTATTTGTGGCTTACACCCAGTAAAATGAGTAAATAAGATCGATTGATCGATCTGTAATTGAAAAACAAGTCTGAAAAAATCTTGGAACCAGCAGGATTTGAACCTGCCATCTATACTGCATGGATATTGGATAACATTGTATTTTCCTCAATCTTTTGTTGAGCCTCTTGTGCAATATTTTACAAAGAAAGGGAGAGGGAGGAGATCCACTGCAAACAGAGGATGAGACCCCCCTTTTCTTTGTTTTCTTTTTTCCTTTTTTGTTTGTTTGTTTGCCGTTCATTCACCTTGTGTTAAAGACTGGTACATGTACACTTGTGAGACTGGTATCCTGGTGAAACCAGTGTCCCCCTCCTTCCCAAAGCGTCACACATACTCCCCCACTGTACGTTGCACACAAACGCAGATGATGGAAAAGCATATTTTCTGTGTTCGTCATGTTGGGCCTAGTCCTACTAAATCCCCTGTAGTACTACATTCATGTATAGCTGCATTTACACTGCAAGCAAAAATTGTCAATTTTCTCACACTAGTAGGCGCGTCTTCATCATTTCGAGATTGCCAAATAGCCCGCTATTTCTGATTTTGGGAAATAATCCTGAAGTTACAATTCGCGTCTTCCAGCGTGTCCACACACAAAACAATTTATCCCGAAACTCTATAACGAAACGTCGTATAACGAATCATAGTATAAATTCCGAAGTGTCCACACACAAGAAACTTCATATAAATAATCATCGTATAAATTCAAGTGCGATCAGGATAGTTCAAATAGCGGGATATTTGGCAATCTCGAGCTAGTGAAGACAGGCTTATTCAGGTGTTTCTTTGGAAGTTGATAAGCCACTACTACTTAACACGGATGAAAGACCCAAATAATAGAATCCACCTCTGGAGTATGCATGGTTTATTGAAATTTCACCTAGTTTTGCAGTGTTAATGCTCACTCTCAACAAATCTGTAAATTGTTCCAGTTTTTGTTCACTTGACTCTTCTATCTACTGTGTGATCACTGATCACATCCGTAAAGCAGCGACAAGTCACGCATGCACACTACACATTAAAAGAAAATAGAATGAGCAAACACCTGTGATTTCAGTAGTGTAAATGGCGGTTTTGGGGGCTGTGTAAATGGGCCTACTGACTGTACATAAAACACTGCTGCACATGTGTAATTTTTTGTTTTGCTAACACCTGTTATACATGTATGCAATGACGTAATCTTTGCTCACATTAAAAAAAAATATTGCCTTCAAAACTCTCCAAGACAGTTATGTTTCTCTTGAGACACTGGTAAAGGAAAGGAGAGGTAGATTATGAAGGGTTGTACAGGGCGAAGTTAGAAGGGGTTTGGTGGAGCAGTTGGAGAGAGATGGAGAGAGAGAGAGAGAGAGGGAGGGAGAGGGAGGGAGAGAGAGAGACTGGGGAGAGAGGAGAAAGAGAAGGGGAGATTATAATTACACTACCATTTTAATAAGAGGGGTCATTCCATGTCAAATCACCCAAAAAATCTGAAAATCTGAACCCGACCATTTTTTATTTTGATGAAACTTAGTGTACTTGTTGAGTGTGATCTCACAGCACCAAATCCCAATTTTAGGTCAATCGGGTGAGGGGTTTGGGAGATACGGCCACCAAATTTTGAGATTTTTGCAAAAATGGGGGTGGCGGGCCTACCTTTGAACCCTTGTATTTCGGGACCTAATGGGTCAATCTTCACTAAAATTTGTATTGTTGGAAAGGGTATTCAATAAGGATTCCAAATCTGCGGCCATTTTGAAAATTCGTACATGTTTGGGGTACTTTGACCTCTTGACCTAAGATTTGACCTTGAAATTGACCTTGTGGATCACGTGACCTTGACAACAATTTTCATGAAATGTAATCTCTGACATGTTCACTTAAACATATAAAAGTTTCAGAGATATAATATTTTTTGTTTAGGAGCAATAAGGATTTAAAGTATCCATACTTACAGATATTCACAATAAACCCTATTATATGTATACAATACATGCAATATGCACAGTACAACATACATCTTCCACATGCTTTTTTGTTCTAGTCAAATCCATTCTAAATGTCAGCAGTACTTGAATAGAAATAAAATGACAAGTTCATATAGGCCTAAAGGGTTAACAGGATGTATGGCTTTAGGCCTCTGAGTCGGTTCTAGGATAATTCCCCCCTGGAAAATTAACCCCCCCCCACCCCCCCCCCCCCCCGAGGGACTATCACACCCGGAGCACAATAAACCCTCAAGGATAATTACCTCCCCCCAAACAAATCTGCTTTGATTAAACCAACTTATTATCAGGATGGACTTCCCCTTTTAACGAATAGGGGGGGGGGGTAATTGTCCGGGGGGTAATTGTCCTCGGGGGGACAGATTGTCCTAGGAGGTAATAGTCCTCTGGGTGTGATAGTCCTCGGCGGGGTAATTGTCCTCGGCAGGGGGGGGGTTAATTTTCCAGGGGGGTAATTATCCTAGAACCGACTCAGAGGCCTAAAGCCATACATCCTGTTAACCCTTTAGGGCCTATATGAACTTGTTATTTTGTTTCTATTCAAGTACTGCTGACATTTAGAATGGATATGCATGCCTAGAAAAAAATAGCATGTGGAAGATGTACATTGGTATGTTGTACTGTGCATATTGCATGTATTGTATACATTATAATAGGGTTTATCGTGAATATCTGTAAGTATGGATAATTTCAATCCTTATTTCTCCTAAACAAAAAATATTATATCTCTGAACCTTTTATATGTTTTAGTGAACATGTCAGAGATTACATTTTCATGAAAAATATTGTCAAGGTCACGCGATCCACAAGGTCAATTTCAAGGTCAAATCTTAGGTCAAGAGGTCAAAGTACCCCAACATGTACAAATTTTCAAAATGGCTGCAGATTTGGAATCCTTATTGAATACCCCTTTCTAACAATACAAATTTTGTGAAGATTGACCCATTAGGTCCCGAAATACAGGGGTTCAAAGGTAGGCCCGCCACCCCCATTTTTGCAAAAATCTCAAAATTTGGTGGGCCGTATCTCCCAAACCCCTCACCCGATTGACCTAAAATTTGGGATTTGGTGCTGTGAGATCACACTCAACAAGTACACTAAGTTTCATCAAAATCAAAAATGGTCGGATTAAAACCATTGGGTGATTTGACATGGGAATGACCCAGAGAACTTATTCTGCTCCACACATGATTACATGAACAAATAAATGTAAAAAAGCTTTTATTGTGAATGTTCTATTTCTATCACTAGTATTGGCAATAGCATGTGATTCAGCTGCCTCTAGCCAAAATTGTTTATAATTGAGAAGTTGCATTCAATCAGATATCAAGTTACAGTTTCAGAAGTTATGTTTCAGTTGTGAAACCCAAGTCCAACTCCTATAAAAAAAAGACAAAAATTGAATATAGCTTATATTTTCAAATGTACAGTGTAATATTGTTCACTTTCCAAGTAGTGTTATCAGCCAGTCATTTTTAGGCGAGTCTTTTCTTCATTCAGATACATACGTGTAGTTTCAGAAATGTCTATGATAGTAACTTTTTTTTTTTTTTTTAATGATCATCAACTTGAATTACCATGATTAGTTTTCCTGTTTTGTGGATCATAGAAACCAGCAAACCTGTAAATAGAGTGATTATTGGCATTCATTTTTTTTTTCCCTAGTACCAATCATAAAAACAAAGAAGTAGTGTACATCTGGTGATATTCAATTCATGTGAAGTGTAAGTGAGAAGCAAGAACAAAGTTAAGGGTGGGTGGCTTGTATTGGCTCGAATTTTTGATGACATTTGGAGAAAGTGTCAAGGTTGATCATCCTGTGGACTTGGTCATATGAACCATGGATAGTCCGTAAAATGAAGGTTGGGTTTACAAAAATGTATCCCCCATTACAAATTTCATTTGATAGGATGAAACGCTGCTATTCTACATATTGAAATCTTATTACGTTAATATGTTCTGTCATAGGAATTTACCTGTACATTCTGCTAATTCTAAATATAAATTATATCTTTTCATTACAGGCTTTATACTTCCAATATTAACTGCTAACAATGGCCATTTTTCACCGCAAGAAACTTACACAAATTGCAAAAAGCTCAGTGTTGCATTGCTTCTAGCTTGTGTTTCAATTAATTAATGACGGTATGAATCTACGAAGAATTTGAACCACTTGGGAAATTTGTGAACATTTTCTGTGCCCAAGCTTCTGGCTTCAGAGTAACCACTACATCTTTTATAACGAAGGCCTAGACTCATTAGGCCTGTTTTTATCAGCCCGCAGTTGCAATTAGCGGCCTATTTGGGCGAGAAAATATCCAGAGAAATGTTTGTCTTGATTTCATGTAGGCATACTTGCAGTAATAAAAAAAAAAATTATAAAAAAAATAGGGGGAAAAATTTGCACCAGTCTGAGCTAGTTTGTGATGAGCATATCGGTCTGATGAGGACACAGTTTGGGAAACTATTCTGAGTCTGAAAGTAGCAGGATATTTTGCAAGTAGGTCCTGTAACATATACATGTATGTCGGAGCACTCAAAGGTAGGTATCATACTTGTGTTTTCATTGTGGTGTACATTATGCAGATTATAGAAGTACCTGTGTACCAACATGCATTCACTTCAAGTAAGCAGATATTGTTCTGATGTGCAATTTGCAAATTATCAAGGCTATTTCAATATTGACCATTCAATTATTGACTCTTTTCTGCTGCGTTACACAACACTTTCTCAGGCCTGTA
>JAVYIG010009984.1:35000-73025 GCA_035222895.1 Strongylocentrotus droebachiensis | reverse complement strand
GCTGATTAAGGAAACGCCGTCACACCCAACGAATGACAACGACAGATTCCAAAAGTGTTAGAAAAAAGAAAGTTAGTCAAAGATTTAGCAGTGCTATTACACCTTAAGAGAAAATGTTATGATACAATAATAATAATATTGCTATATAGTGCTCTTCTATATACGCAAACGAAATATCTATAAAAAACAATATATGAGAAAGCATTTCGAAACAGGAGGGTACAACATAATTTTCAACGATCCCTTTAGCAAACAGTCGGAAACCACGTCGCAACCTAAACATAATAATATTCTTTAAAAAATTTCGATTCGACAATTCTAATCTGCCAATCTCTTTTGGTAGTAAATAGTATCTTTTTGTGTCTCAACTAGGACAAATTATTTAGTGTCTGCGAGCATTGCGTGCACCTATATGGAGACAAGACAATAATACTAAAATTCTACGTGACGCCTTTAAGTTACATTATTGCTACGCCATTAAAAATGATGCAGAAATAATTCCATTTCCCTCATCATAATAATACATAAATTAATGTTACGTCATAGCAAAAACAATCGAATATTTACAGGCGTAGTACACATTTGAAAGACCAAAAAATAAAAATCAGAACTTAAAAAAAAGAGAACAGAATGGATACACATTTTAAATGGATAATAAAATTGGAATGATGTTACTTTCTAATGACAGCGTGCAGGATGTCTTTATATGAAAATGTATAATGCTCACATGCACAATCAATGAAGCTGCAGAGAAGTTACAAACGAGTACAATGTTATGTAATAACAACTGCCTTGTCATTTCAAAGTTGCTTTGCCTTATTTATAAGCTGTATATCAAAATAGATCCTTTGGAAGCTGAAAGTAATCGTCATTTAGTCTGTTTGTGCGGGTATATGTCATTCTTCCAACCAACAAGAGCCCACTTTCGACCTCCATTTTCAATAGGAGTTTCTCTTCTAGTGTGTGTGTGTTTTTGTTTAGGAATGTTAATTTCAAAATATGTACAGGATAGGATTGGGTTGGGATATATAACTCACACAAGCATAACATGAGGGAAATTTCAAAGACATATAGAGGGAGGTATATTCTCGGTTTATCTTTCCCTGGATATGGTATATTTGAGTCCAAACGTACAATGATTATTATGAAGGAAAATAATATCAAGTGCATGTTGGAAAAAAATAATAAAATGTAAACACTGAACTACTCATGTTGTTAACCACTGAAATTCCAGTGAATTGACAATGTAATTGATATTTAGTAATTTTCATGGACTTTGAGAATCATTTTGGAATGCAAATGTTACATTTGAAAGAAGCAAGCTGTGCTTTATGCTTATGCCAAAAACACACTCATCACATACAACAGGAATTATATACCTTCTGAGATAATACACTCATCATTCATTTACTATACAATCATAAATGTGCATAGCAAGTTTTTGTTCGGAATCAAAATGTATTTACCATTATCAACAGAACAGACAAGAGTGCAATGTGACAATGAAAAAGTATTGATATATCCATGGTACATCAATATATAATGTGTACAAAAAACCTGCAATTTGTAATTGCTACCACAATCCAAACAGCTGTTGCCAATATTAAATCACAATCTGCATTTTGCATGATCTTCATGAATGGTATTTGAGATATTACACACCCTGTTTTCATTTTCTATATGATTGATTTTTACCAGTATATTGAAATTATCTGTAAAATCAATGTCAACCATGCCCTATACAAGTCGAATCTATCCGTGCATCTCAATCCACTTTATATCCAAACTTGATAAAAAGATCTGTTTTATTGTTCAAAAGGACAATCACAACAATACACCTGGGCGAGCGGTGCGGCAGAGACTGTTTAGTGCTTCTGGTATGCAAGAGTTGTCACGGACACTGGCTGCAAATTTATCATCCCAAATCTTTCTTTTTTAAATTCCATTCCATTTATTCTATTCTCAAGCCTGATTTTAAGTAGCATATACCACTAGAATTGATCTCTATTTATGGCTATAAGACAGCACAAAACAGAGGTTTTTATGGGGTTTTTTTGAGACAGGTACAACAAATATTTGAAGATACTGGATAGTCATCTATTCTTCTAAATTTCCAGAGACCTACTTCCATTTCCTTTCAGTTGATATTAAGTGATCAATATACCCCTTAAAAATGAGGGATAAAGGAAGTCAGTATGCCAAGGCAATGAGAAAATATGATCCTAAAGATCCCACCAGAGTATGAAATAATTATTATGCACCTTTGAAAATATTTTTGTATTCAAGAAATGTACAATATTTGCAAGTGATATAATAGATAGAGTGGCTGGCTTGTCAGCTACTCTACTTCTGATTTGGATTTGGCTTCTTTCAAGCCCAATTTGTTTAGAATTCCCACAGTGTGTCCTTTGAGACCTCGGAACCATTGGCAGTAAACAAGCCACTCTGCTCGCCCTTGATCAACATGCCGTTGCTCTCTGCTCGGATAGCAAACTTGGAGAGCTCATGGAACTCGAAGAAGAAAGTACCTGCTGCCTCTCCAAGAACGATGCGGCTACTATCATCACAAGACCAGTACTTGCCACAGGAGTCTGAATAGTCAATTTGAAAAGTAAGAAAAAATATACATTATCAAACGGGAGTAAATGTTAATCGAGTTGGGAAAAAAGAAAAAATGCTTATGAATTCAGAGGGTAAATGTAACTGTCAGATTTAGTTGCAATGATTGCTTGGTTTTAGAAACGAAAAAGAACTGAAAATAATGGCCAGACATTTTTTTTAAAGGAGAATCACACCATTATGTATCTCTTTAGCAGGATTCAAGATATAGGAAGTTGTCTTAGTGTTGTTGAGGACTCCAATCCCAAATCAACAAATTGGTACAACCTTCAAGAACAAGGCATACATCTTGATATCAACAAGCATGTTGAGAAAGAAAATAATGTTGACTCCAACTCTAAGAATACAAATGTGAACCAACCTTGGATAGTGTATCCGCCTTCCTTGTAGGTCACAGTGAAGACATCAAAGTTTGATCGGTTGCATGCGACCTCGGCCTTACCCTCCTTCATGCCCACGAATCCATGAGGGCACTTGAGAACCAGCTTAGGTCGGTTGAGCAGACGGAAGATGAAGTCTTTGGGTGAATCCTGAAGCAAGAGATGGCCGTTGTCACGGACACCAACGTACTTGCCTCCTGGAGCACGCACATGCATGTGCTTGCCGTTGTATTCGACAGAGAATTGGCAGTCCGCCTGGTCCCTATACAAAAGACAGCAAAATATCATCATATTTTACTTGCGATAAAAGAAATCTTAAACTTTCTTTCTGCGCTTTCTCGAGAAAGATACGGTTCACGTTTTCAGGCAATTGTAACTAAGAATTAAGATGAAAGTAAGTTATTTATATGCATACCTGTTTTGATTTTCTTTTTCATTTAGCTTTGTTGCTACATCTAAAAAATTACCCTTACTTTTACCAGTTGGAAATTTCGGGCCAAACTTGTCAGCAAATTTGGTCCATGCACCACCACTCTTCCCATTCAAAATGATCTAGCAACACCTCCAAAGAGCATTATTACTTACTTTGAGTTGCCATTAGCCTGGATACCAGTAGCGACGCTCTTCCAGAACTTAGCATCTCTGGAGTTCTTCTTGGGGTCGCATACCCTAATGGCGTACTTGTCGGTGTCAACGAACTCCAACTGGAAGGTCTCTGTGTCTTCGATCTCTTCATCAACGAGAAGCTTGAATGAAACATCTTCACCTACGGGTAATCAAGAGAAGAGAGAGAGAAAGAGAACATTAGTGAATCCATGTGTTAATAATTGTGTGCAGGTTCCAAAGAATAGGGACAAAGCATTTGGTAGTATTCATGAGTGTAAAATGACATCCCTATTTGCTTTCTAATCAAAACAAAATAGAGAACCGACCAAATTGCCAATTTGAGATTCGCATGGAATTAATGATCTCGAATTTCAAACATTCGTAACTCCCATATATTTAGCCAGATTTATGTTTCTCATATTTTTCTGCTTCCATGGGAATGAAGTTATTACAAGGGTTAGGATTGTCCTTTATAAGTCTGTGTATGAATCAGAGCTAGACAAGAGGTCTCATTATATATATACTTTCTAAAGAAGAGAAAATAATGACTTCTTGTTCAGATGCATCTCCTATAAAGTGAATCGCCCAAGGCATAGATGATTTTCCGCGAAATGTTAAACCCCATTGGAAAGTAATCACTGACATCAATGTGTCATCAAGATGATGAGAATTACACACTCAAGCACGACAAGACTGTTATGTAATTCCTGCTTTCGTGTTACTTGTGTTATTTTGATGCAAGATCTGAACTGTTTTCAAAGAAAAGGGCGCCGCATCCTCTGTAAACAGATGTGATTGGTTCAGATTTGGTACAAATATGGTCATGATGGTGATCACTGAGATCAGATCAAGGAATTTGAGGCGAGCCTCAGATCTCCTTGAGATACAGGGCTAGAGTTATGAATTTGTTCAGGTTAGATTTCGGGTTATAACTTATAATAGTATGTTTAAGTATAGTGTTGTGTTGGGTGCTTTGGGTCCACAGTTCAAGTTTGAAATTTCAAAGTTGACCGCGGAGTAATCTTCGCCGAAGCACGTGTTGTACAATCGAAAGTAATTTATTTTGAAACAAAAAATGTTGTGGTAAATAGATGACTATTGCTAACGAAACTGAATACCGCATACTTATTTTAAAATGGGAATTGTGTCTCGTATGAGTTTAGAGGGTGTTTAATAGTGAGGTTATGAACACTTGAAAAAGCTAATTTAACGAATTATCCAGCTCTTTTTAGACAATGAATTAATACATATATATCTTTCAGTTTCATGACATCTATACTGTCTGTCATCTAGACTGAAGCATCCTCTTATTATACTCACAACTAAATGTTATCTTTGTCAAGCTCTTTAACTTGTTAGGTTAGTACGTGTACATAGCTAGATATTTCGAGCAAATTGCGATGGTTCTAATTTATTACTTATATTATATTCGCCATATCTTCTGAAAAGTATGGAGCTAAAAAAATGGAATAAGAGCACTTCCTTTAAGCTGAGGATAAGAGATCCGACATTTGAAGACACCGTTTGTTAATTCATCAGAATGAGACGAACGTATCGAGATGTTTGGTTTTACTTTCAAAATCTTGGCATACCCTTCGAATTATTTATTCGTAATTGTCTCCAAATACCGCTTTGATTTCCACCATTTTTATTCATTTGTTGTTCTCGAGTGGTTTACAAAAACAACAAGTAAACACAATTTGTTCATTTACCTATAAACTTTGGAAAAAACGTTGCAACCCATCTCAACATTCCTGCGTAATGTCGAAACACTCGTTTTCTGCTAATTACCACTTTATTTTGTTTTTCGGGAAACTCGGGAAACACAGGAATGCAGATTATGTAATAGTTTGCGAATGGAAGGCTACTTGGAATGTTGATTTGTAATTACCAGTAGTAAACATAAATCCGCTAATCAATTATTGTGACAAGTGTAAATGCAACGTTTAACCAGAAGCTAAGATGATAAAATAGAGCCAAAATGTCTACAAAATCTCTGACGGTAATGCTATAAATCTGAGAATGCTAAAATAACACTGAACAGAAAAAACAATATCCTAAGAGTAATTTCTCAGCTTTGCCGCAACGTCGTTGTAAAAAAAAATACAAAGTGCAAATTGGATGAGAGAAGGAGTGATGTTAGCCTGTACATGAGAACACGGTGAACATTGATATCATTGATATCATTGATAACGGATACAATAAGGATGAAAATCATAAACGTGCAAAAGAAATCCTATAGTATACCCCCCACAAGTATGTACAACTATTGCCCTAGTAGTGTGATATTCATGGACCTCGTCTTATGATTGATTCAAATAGATCACGATCATCTTGATATCAATCGTAAGTCTTCACTAAAGAGATATGAGTTTGTAAGTTTGCGACTGACTGGACGACTTGTCATCAATCTGGTTCAATCACTCTTTGGGCCTAAACAGGGCACTGTCTTTTTAACTTTCTTGGCCCGTTATCATGCATGTTTAGTTGTCTATTTCTAATTTAGATTGCGTACTCCCCCAGGTAGGACCACAACTTAAATATACATTGTTTATCTATACAAGTGCCATAATCACTATCCATATTAGAATATCCTTTCTACGTCATAGGGCTATCATAATGTTCAGCAGATAATTCAACGTTTACTCAGCGACTCCGATACACCTTTATCTTTTCTCTGGCGCGCCTCTTTGACTTCGCATACAATGATTCAAGTTTAATGACCTAGAAACTTTGATTGTAGTAAACTAGTATCACACAAGATCCACCTATATCTTTTGTTTTATCATCCTTCCACGCCCTAGTGCTAAGTAAAGGGTAGATATTGTTTAGTTCAATTGACATGAGGGAGTCGAACATGTCGTTTAAATAACCGGGAGTATCTTCAAAACGTCATATCAAACGCTGCAAAACGCAAACACCAAATATTCTCGTCTCCGCGAGAGGAACCCACGCTCTAGAAGGCCCTATCCTTCGTTCATAAACTTCTTTTGTTTTAATTTAAAGTCATAAATCTCATGACAATGGTGTATCCTACCGTCGATCACCTTGTATTCTATCTATGTCTACTGCTTGCTTCTTTCTATTCTATATTAAATATTTCACTCTTCCCAGGGCTTGATAATTATATTTCATCAGCGCACAATAATTAATTTCTACACCACTTTAACTTCACTTCCCAATGGAGTAGTAATGTGATCCACATCATAGGATATACCCGGATTCAAGTAGCTGATCTCATTATCATCTTTCCAAAGTGAAATAGAAGGTAGAACAAGGAAACAATATAAAAGTGTTCCTGTTTATTACCGTTATTTAAGAGCAGCAACGGGCCGAAATATCAATTTCAAACTCACGTCGGCGTAGCATCGCGTTGTCCGCAAATAGAACCTGTATCGTTCATTAATTGGTATTCTAGCAAACAGCACAGCTGAAACGCCCAAGCATGACGACTCAATAAATTATGGCATCATTAAGACAGCAAACGAGACCCAGAACTGTTATCATTGTTAATGAAAATGACAGCGCTGCCAATGACATTGGATACGTCGGAGGCTGGTCGAATACTTAGCTGGGCGAGCTCATGCTGGGTGATGTTTGTTATACCACCACTAAGGGGGTAGACGCATCATTAGGCATCATTTCTATTTTAAAGGTAAAGTGTACTCGTTTTGATACAGTAAGAAAAGATATGGAATTAATTACGACAGAATATTATCTGAAATTATGCATATGCATGATTTGTGAGTTTACTGCTCTTAAGCTCATAATAGGAAAATCAACTATACTACACCGCTTAGTGCTTTTACTGCTTTTGTTAATAACAACTTTAATAGAGCTCTGCTATTTCGTAACGGTTAGTGCTTCACCACACCTTCCAACTGCCCATGCATCACGTTGCATTCATCATGTTCATATTGGAGAATTCGAACATTAATACAAAGGTTACTCACATCCACATCGATCAAAACAGATTGACACATTCATGCATTGGAAGACGGTCTGTCCAAGGACTTTTGTCACCTCCCTGGTTGCTGTGATAGATCACAGATAACGATATAAACATTGTACATTATCTACTGAGAGCCGAAATGGTAATAACCCATACATTTCAAACCCACTAGTTAATGCCCTTCTAGTCCTAAGATGAAGATAGTGATAATGTCTAGTTAGGTTGCCATGATAAAGCACAGATGACAATGTGGTGATGCATGACTTTAATTTTCTAATTCCATCCCGCCACACATCGGAGGTGTCAACCAAGACGCAGGTGTGCTGTATGATCGTCCCATTGGTCATCGTACACTGCACGGCGCGGGAGTTCGATATCATCACATTCATATTTATATTCATATTATGACCAGATTATCACTAGATATATCTCCACCTCCCCCACTAACGGTTCTACAGCCTTACAGGAGGTTTAAGAACGAAAAAGTTGTAATAAGTATTGAATTTAAGCGACGTACATTTAGAAAATAAATGCTAGAACCCCACGGCTCCCCCCCACACTCTCTCTCTTTCTTTCTCTCTCTCTCACAACGCACACACACACAAAATGTACACAACAGTGAGATTTTCCTGTCATAATAATCTACCCCCCCCCCCCCTCTCTCTATCTCTCTCTCTCTCTCATCCTCTTTCTCTCTCTGCCCCATTCCTATTTCTCTGTTCACCCCTCTCTCTCTCTCTCTCTGCAAAACATAACTATATTCACTTTAGTCTAGACATTTCTAGTAGTTTCCTCATCTAAGTGTTAGGCTATAAAGTAACAATTTCTATCGAATTACAAAGTGCTTTTACAAGGTTCAAATTTCAGTATTACAGTATTTTCAATTACCCAGTATATAAAACCGACAGCGTATGTCAAAACAAACGCACGTGTCTTAAAAATCGATTGCACATTTATTATACACGACACTATAATTATTATGGACACATACTAAAACCATGTCACAGCACACCGTACAATGAGTACTGCTTCAATACTGTTGCTTACAATCTATTTTTTTTTTAATGTAACGTAAGTATGAAAATATCCAATGGATTTTGTTCTTCTTCTTTTGGTCGAAACTCTATATTTGACAAGGAAGTTACTGTGATCGAATTAATTATCCTTCTTCAACAGCAGGGCATACTAGCATCATAACATGGAGGTTGGGTGCATAATCAAATCATCAACAGGATATAAAGCATTTCCTTCTAGGCTAGTTAAATATTGTAATGTGGAAAATTGAGTAAAGTAGGAGAATCTTCACATATGGGAAAAGTGGCCTTCGCATGCCAACCGGATGCTATAAGCAGATAAAGTAAACCGTCGCAATAGACATGTATTTCAATTAGCATCGCGTTGTATTGTTGCTACGTCGGCCCAGACTTTGGAAAGATATTAGGTCCTCGATATCATTTTTAAAGAACTTTTATTGTACACACAATGAATGAATAAATTAATGGCAGTGGTTGTGTTTTGAAAGGTGTCGCTCGAATGCATGACGTGGATCAACGGTTCTTTATTTGTTTGTTTGTTTGCATGTTTATTAGTTTGTTTACAGCTAATGAGCAGCACACAGACACTGTGCTCATGCCTGTATTGTATACCCGGGGGATGGGGGGGGGGGGGGGGGGGGGGCTGTACAAGTATCGCACACTTACAGATCCTTGATATAATACTGAAACAATAAGGAAGCATATGCAGGCAAACATGGTACACAAAATAGTTTGGCCGTATCTCCTTGTAGGCTCATATCGTTAGCGTTACACACTTCCACTGATTCTAGCAGACAGTGTCATCTCGTCTCAGTCTCACCAAGCAGATCTGTCGAGATTTCTACGTGTCAAATGTTGAGCAAACGATGAGCTAACAGTCCTTTCATTTATAATCTAATTACGAACTGATGATCTGTGTACCGAACGCATTATCAGCCATGCCCAACCTCTTGTGACGGCTATATGCTAATTGGCCTTTAAGGGCGTGTATCTGTTTAATTAGTACATGTATCATGTACTTGGATAAGCACATTAAAGTATAATACGATGAACGATGTGTTTGCTTCCAAGGTTTTTTTTAATTCTGGAGTTAACTATGTTAATTTAATTCGAGTATCAATAAAGATACGTCAATAACATCTATAACATGATTCTATACGCTGTCATCATTTCGCCTTCTAGTGCGTTTGGAATATATTGTATTAAATATGAGCCTATGGCTATTCAGTATTCACAACGTAATTTCGTAAAATTTACTTGGGACTTTTCCTTTTTGTATTCATTGAACAATGAGCAGAACAATGAACAGACGAATACATGCAAGTAAATAAACATTACCAAACTCAAACTGTCTGGAATACCATAATATCATGCTCAATATAAGATTAGACAACATATTCATATCTGAAAAGCAGGTTGAATTTTTACTTTTTTTCTAATAAACAGAACCTACACGGAAATTATGTACAGCCTCAAAATGAGAAAATCAAAACGTCTGACAAAATATTACATCTTCATATCATAATTTCTATTTTTTCCTGCAAAGTGCCTTCAGGGGCCTAGGACAGTCTGCCTGGCAGATGGAAAGCATATTCCATTCAAGGAGAGACTCGACAACAATCATTACCCTCAGACCATGCTCAGACATCCCAGATTATGCTCTCAGGCGATACATCATGAATGACGACGTCAACATCATTTTCCAACGAGTTGGTCTTTGTTCTCAACTATGGATCGCATTCACAAGATTCTAATCTTTCTCCCTCACGTAATTTCGTTCATTTTCATTTCTTTGCCTGCCTCTTGCCATGGGCACTTTGAAACCTGTAAAACCTATGTATTGGGCCTGTCGTTTCAGATTTTCTAATTATCAAGCGACTGATTGTTTCGATTGAGACCACATAGCATGTTCTTCATAACTATATGTCTTTTTGCAATGACGATAACACTTTCACAACTTAGGAAGGAATTCGGTTTCGGAATTATTACTTTACAACCGACAATCGGAAGTCGGAAGTTGAATATTTACAAATTATAGTCCTAGAAGTACCGTTAGTACGATGACCTTTATGTGCGCTCGAAACAATTCAATCTTTGTCACGATTGTTGCCTCAATCATATTAGGTCCATGCCTCAATCCACATTCATCACTATAACTTTGAATATGGATCTGAAGGGCTTACCGCAACAATCATTGCTTTTATGTACGCCTGTGCGCCATAATGGCCTTCCTTGCTTTTATTCTACTGCTACAGCTATAGTGATTGCAGGCAGTGCATTTTCATCACAGGATTATATTCTCACAAGTGGTACACAATGATAGTTTGGATAGGAGCTGAATGAATAATGATACACGTATGTATGGAAGGAATGCAACGTTCATGTGATGTTCATATAATTATGACATCTCGACTTTAGAGTTCAGACCACATCACCGGAAAGGCATTATTAAACACACGTCTTTCAGGATTTCAAGGAGACGATATTTCCTCGCCATTGATAGTCGTAACATTGGATTATAAGGTATAATCAATTACTGCGGCATGTGAAGGGCACAAAGCTAGACAGATTTTCCCTATTGATCGAGGTAGACTTATAATTACACATGACCTCACGACCTCACGCGTCTGAGGACCATGCAGAATAAACACTCCGTCAATCACAACATTCACGTCATCATATTATTCTTCAAGACTTTGAATAGAATAATGCGTACCTTAGAATCATAATTATCAGTCATTTGAAAGGCAGTTGCGATTGGCAATATCCAATTTTTAAACATGATCGTTGCTCTTTGAGCCCTAATTCGGAAAGGGGTGTGAACATCTACGGTACATAATAACAATATGAAATTATATAAATTATTGTCATGATTATGCAGGGCTCCATACGAACAGGTGCCTGGGAGACATGTACTCCAAATTCTCTCTAGATCTCCCTCACGTAGCTCCCACATATCTAAATATTAACGGTTGGTTCATACATATTATAATCAAAAATGTTGACACTATTTCATTCATCATGTTAATTACAGTAGAAATGCCAAAGAAAGTATGCTTTCATATTCTCTTCAACCAGGGAGATGTGACTTTTCTCCCTGCTTCAACCTAAGATGCCTCGAGACTTCACAAACTCCATCTTTAAACCACCGAGCGATGACTCAAGGAGATTGGATGGTGCTGAGTGATGGAGCATACACACGTGTGGTATCGGTGGTCATCGTTACTGGTGGTGGTTACTGGGCTCATTTTCGACCGAGAAAAGAGACCCTTTGTTTCCAGACAGGGGTAAGACTGCAGTGGTCATTTATCAACAGCATGACTGAGAATCATAATAAACACGATAGGCATCGTCGTCTTCAGTCGAAGACCTACGCGATGCGGTGATAGACGTTCATTAATATCAGAACTTGAAGAATGGTGCTTGATAGCATCACGAAGCTATATATACGACTCCGTGATAGCATCAATTGGAATTTCACTTGAACTGGCAGTGAGAACATACCGTCCGTATATCTATGGAGACCGGAGGGGAGATAGTATCAGTGGTAGGTGTATTATTATGAGCACCATAGACACATCGATATATGAAGACTTCCCCAATAGTAATACAATGAAACAAAGCTAAAACAAATGGAACCAAATTAACGAGAATCAAAGCAATACAACTAAGTACCAGACTTCCGGAAGCAGAAGTGAGGACTTGCTTGGAACACAGAAGTACACACTATGAACATGACTGACAATGAGAGCGGACAAAATATACAGTTCCTCAGGTAGACAAAGGAACATCCCTTCACAGCTATTATGTAAAAAGGTGAATATGCATGTGACACCTGTTCTACACATTTTTACATAATAGCAGTGAAGGGATGTTCCTTTGTCTACCTGAGGAACTGTATATTTTGTCCGCTCTCATTGTCAGTCATGTTCATAGTGACAATAGGTCTGAAATTCTGAATAAAACAGTCTGTGTAGCATATATGAATATGTGTTCTTCAAGCAGCAATCCATCTTCTGCCACACAATGAATGATTGTGTTCTTGTTAATGTTTCCATATAGGGACTGGACGCCTCGCACATTCAATTTGAACAAAATCGCATACCATAATTTTATGCTTGCATGCCCCTAAACCCATCCTCATTCTTGCATATTTCTTTTTGAAGGAAGGAATATCTTATATCCAGAGCCATGTCTCTGGTATATAATATATCCACTATAATGTTGTCGTTGCATGCCCTTACGTCAAACCTTATCCCCACCAAAAATATCCCAATGGCAGTAATCAACATTTTCGTGTAAGACAATCCATTTGTTTCTGGATATTATCCTGCTAGCAGCTATTGAATGATTGGAATACCAAAACGCATCACAAAATGAACATGCTGATATTATATATCCTTCATGCTCGGAGTGTTGCCACCTGAAGGCGTCATCCATTGTGTCTGTGTTCACAAATAACATTTTCCAACTTCACAAATGAAGACACGCACTTATGCTGGCACCATCCACCATCTGCAAAAATAATTCCTTCCTTCCTTCTACTCGTATTCTTTAACTTGATCATTTTCATGTGTTCAGATCTTATTTCGCATTTTCTCACCTGTCTTCCTCTCAATGCAACGTATGTGATTGCAATTTTCAAAATGAAGAATAACTGGGGCAGGTCAAAGGTCACATCCTTCTATCTAGCTGGCCTGACATTACCTTTATTTACACTCCTATTCTCTGCTTTAAATTGAATTCAACAAAACATCTTCAACTAATCAGCAAACCATATTGAGCAGGGCTTATAACAAACAGGTTGCTGTCTGTTGAACTCGTGATCTTCCATGACCCCATGTAGATAGGTCAAACAGAACGAGCATTGCCATCTGGTCCTGGAAGACTGGGGAGGATGCATGATCTGTAGAAAAACAGGTGCCCCCTAAACGTGCTAGGCCAACATCTCGTTTTTGTTGCCCCCGTTCCCCCTCTCCAGACGATAAGCTATAAGAAACATGCTAGGCGAAAACAGCGGGCCACCCATGCACCCCTCTCCTACCATTGTATTGCTCATCCACCTGAATTTGCCCCCTTTCAACTCCCGATACTCTTGTTAATAGTTTCTCCATCATGCCATATCGTTATAGAGGATGTGTATTTCTGTCCAGCTATTTCTCTATCTGTCAATTTAGTTATCCATATAGCATCCATGATCCATTACACATAGTGTAAGTGATTGCAAATAAACATAATATCCATTCCAACCTTGCCGTTACCTTATTCATAATGCTACTTTTGTATGTGAATGACAAGAGAGAGGAATTTCACCTTCCTATACATTTTTTATTACATTAATTCACATTAGATTTCCCTTCTGTCACAAATGGAAAAAAACACTTGAATGATTGTGAGTGTCAGATCATCTGAAGATATGCAACAGTAATACAATTACAAGTGGTATTTTCACTTCCACTTTCGTGCGGTCTTCTCGTTTTCGCTCCAGCGATAATCATTTCGTATATTTTACTTCCATAAATAGCCATTCTCCTCTCCGTCTAACAAAAGACTTTATAATAACACTGGTTGCTTGGCCTTTTGACAGCAGGATCTTGACGTCATTAATTATACTGAAGAATATTTCTCACCATCGTTGTATTTGCACCATCGTTGTATTTGCAAAATAGTATGACTGCAGGGAACTGTTATTATACTATATACAAAACCAAGTATACGGCTCCAGCTACACAACGGGCAATTTGTACTACTAATATGGTGGCATTTTTCTTTTTCGGTGATGTGGTGAGCTCAGCGTGAGAAACCGTGAAATTAATGAAGATAAATGTTCCGTAATGCTCCGAGACAACATTGAGTTTTATCGGCCATGTGTTAAAAACAACTCATCCATCATAATTTTACACAATGTAAGTTATGATTAAACTGTCGCTAGATACGTATCAAACTAACTTTGCTTCATAGAGCTAGCACCAGAGACGGATTTGTAACACATTGTATGCTGCTGCTTGTACTGAGCATAGAAAGTAGCAAAATGCTTCCTTTTTGTGCAGGCATGGATATTAATGGGTGGAATATATTATTATTATTATTCAACAAATCAACATAAATAACAGAGCCTGCGCGTGAGGTTCATTGCGAAATAGTTCAAGCAACGGGTTGGGGCAGGGCAAATTCACTGTTTAGGGCTGGTGGTCACCAGTCCATTGTTTAGCACAAATTGTTTGGTACTTGGCCAGTATGACATCAAACTTCGGTACTCTATATAAATACTACATACCCAGCAGTCAGTATTTGTATTGAATGAAACAGTCGGGGAATCCATATTTCCTAAACGCAATTTACATAATCAACCTACCTACTGATACTTTGCGTTAATATTATGAACATTGGGCGTCAGCAATCGTTGCCATGACTACGACTGAAAATTGCCCCTGCCTTCATACATAAATGGAACATATCCAAGGTATAAAAATGACCCTATTTTTACCCTTACTGATATGAAGACACGTACAAATCTTTTACCAATAGTCATACAGAGGCCTTCGAAATGATAGCCTACCGTGTTCACTGAGGCAGTGTGAATTCTGCTTTTATATTGCCGTCAACTATCGATCACCCCTGGGAAAATATGCAATTATGCCAACACAAAACATCGATATTTGAAATCAAACAAAATGAGGTGTGGGGAAACGGGTATTGCGACGATGACTTATTGCCAATGTGCATACAAGCAGTGTTGATCCTAATTGCGCTACACAAAATGAAGTGCAAATGGAATAGAGGTTATAAATCATTGCTTCGGGATCATTTTATTTGGAGCTATATTGCGTTCGGATATGGAGTGGTGGTTTAGAATGTACATTGCAATATATCAATATCTGAATACCTCTTCACATATCATTCATTATGATATGAGAGTTTCATATTGCTTTCAAAATAATGCAACACTCGACCCGGGGTTATAAGTTTAAAGGCAATTTATCACCAATCATGATGTTGTCCCATTTTAGTCATGATTGTAGAAGCCACGAAGCTCAAGGGTGGCCAAACATTTTTTAAGTAAGAAGGGGAGGGGTGAAAATCTACGGAGCTGTTACTACAATTGTCAAAACAAATTCGAGGACCTCTTTTGTTGGTGTACGCGGAGAGGCTTTTTGGTAAACTCTGTCGGCTAATTTATTTACAATTTTGTTCTCAACCACCCCCCCCCCCTGAAAAAATGGATACAAAATCAGAATGGTCTAGTGAAGCCCCTGAAGCGGTGACTGCGAATTAATATTGCAACCCAATTTACCATAGTTGGAGCATTTCAGCTTTCCTGCTAGTAAATGTGTTCACCCCTCCCTCCCCACTCCCCCGCCCCCCCCCCAAAAAAAAAGAGTAGAGTTGCCTAGATTCTCCACTTGATTGCGTCGACTGTTATTATATACCATTTGCAAAAAACCTTGAACGCTGCTTTGTTATTTTGAATTTCTTCTAACAATGCTTAATTATATTGACAATTTTGTTAGCTTGAACACGCTGAAATGTCATAGATTTTTAATCATATCATTGATTGGAATGATTTTACGTCAGCCTCATGTTTAAATCTGGATATAACAGATAATTCGATATGGATACCATGTCAGTGATCAGTTACATAATGTTGAGGTTCTTTTGAGGGCAGACCTATGCTTTCGCACATTATACATCAATAAATAATATACTCAAATGCACAGATTTTAATGTGAAAGAAGGTTCATTAAAACAAGGCAATTTAGTTTTACAGCTGGTATCCAGAAGAGTGTAGGCCTATCTCAGAAATGGTTGACATGATGTATTTGTCTAAGAACAACACAAAATGGCCTTGGCATCATCCGTATTGATGTTAAGAGTAGATTACAACATTAATATACACAAGATACGAGAACGTAATGCTCAATCTCCCTTCACCTATGTGGCAAGGATACTGTAACTACTAAAATAGCTGCCCAGCAGAGCATCTACTAACAATATTTAGCACTCCATCAAATACCAAAGAGATTATACCAAATTGAGCACGCAATGGCTGGAACCAAGCGGAAGACGAATTCCTTGGACAGACCCAGCTCATCGCAACTTAAAGGGAAGTATAAAACAAAAATCTGATTTCGCTACATAATGATTAATAATTGCAATGACAATTCTCTGCCATTGTTGGCGTTCGCATACATTTGGTTGAGTGACAAAGGCACTAAAAGCTATATTTGTATCGGCACTGGGAGTGTGATGGAAAATTCAATAACAGAACAAGATTGAATTGAAGGGCCTTGTCGTATAGAGAATGGAATGACACCGCAATGACTTTGGCAGTCCAGCACCGTCACATACCTTATTACAATGAAGGATAAACTTGAAGGTGTGACATTGTAGGGAACGTCCATGTTTATTTGGGAAATCAATTATAATTATTCAGTATGAATTGAAGGAGGAAGCAAAAAAATGATTACTGTTGCAGCATTGGCTCGAGCCGCATTTTACGAGGAAGCGGTACTTGAGATGAAAATAATTCATTGGCAAACAAAATGAAAGTAAGAGCCAAATAAATCATTGCTATATTTATAAAAGCGCAAAAGATCAAATTTCCTTTTGATCGTATCTTCCTTCTATATTTATTCAAGTTACAAGTGCCTGGTTTCATACTGGATCTTGGAATCACTATATATTTTGATCATTTACAAAAGAGAGATTTTGTTTCGAAATTTGAATCGGGCTGTGGTGTGAAAACCCGGAATAAGATAAATAAATTACATTATATCTGTAAACAGGAATGAAGATTGGATATTGAGCCCAAATTAATCTAATATTGAACAGAATTGCATTTATCTTTTGGGGCAGGTAGGACCATGGCTCTATATACGGTAGCTCAAAAGCCATGAAAGTAATGGTTGCTAAAGTAATGCTTTGCTAAATATAAAGTAATGGTACGATAAATGTCACTGCCTGTGTTTCCTGGTATAAGTCTTATCAGTGGATTTCAGGAACGAGGGTATAATAGTGTCACTGCTATTGATTATCTGTGACCACTCACAGGATTCAGTTTTAGCATTGATCCGGGTCTTTAGACTGAGATCAAATGAATACCAAGAATGTAATGGTCTAGAAAAGGAAAGCTTTCTTTGAAATTGACGGTCAGAATACCTCAAAATAATAACGCCACTCACCATATACAGATTTGACGTTGCTGCTCAACTAATATAATTTATCCTCGGACCGAAGTAAAAAAAAACGTTTACAAGTAGGCCTACACCCCGAATAACCAAGAGCCGGTCGGTTCGGAGTAGGTTTGGAGTCGGTTTGGTGAATGGGCAGTGTGACTGACTCAGCATTACAAACAATCGTATCATTTATTCATATTGTAGGGTATTTATATCATAATCTACACATAGCTTTGTCATAGAAATCAATTTGTTTGGTAATAATTACTGTGAAATATATAATATTGATTTCATATTATTCATAACATCCAAACTGAAATGAAGTGGATATACGATATAAAAATGATGAGAAAACTGTCAGAATAAATATTGCATGCTCATAAGCATTGTGTAAAAAATTGACATTTTGTACATCGCTCAGGTAGCCTAAAACAGTGTCAATTCAAATAATCAATCCCACCTAAAATCACGCTATTTCAAACAATTATTATAACAGAGCTTTTCTCCATTACTTAGCCTACTACAAGCCCTGTACTATATCATCAACATATCAACATGTTTTGTGCCTATGGTTCTCATAATATCTGAGTGTATCCGATTATTAGACAAGCAGCTTTCGACTTGTCGTTGTGAAACCCTACAATGAGGTAAAAATCGATTTGAGATGTATAGGTAAAATCAATACAGACGCTGTCTGCCTTTAACGGCGTATCAAAATGTTCAATATGGAATTCACTGATGCATTCATACTGTGGCTTTTAAACTGTACGACATGGTTTATGAACAACTGAAAGGTTGCAATAGTCTTGATTTTATAGGCTTTCATGACTATTGCGTGGGCTTTCGATGGATATAGAGTGTATTTTTTTAAGTAACAGTAATAAACTACAGTTACCACCATGATCACTGGGGAACGTGAATACGGTCACGTATGAAAGATGGGAAAGACAATACATGATATTAAATTGAGGGGAAATGATACAGCAATACAGAAGGAAAATGAGAAAAACAAGCGAAAGGGATACCGAAACGGAGAAGAAAAAAATAAGGAAATCATAGACAACATCAAGGCCATTAAGGCGTGGCTAGTCAGTCTGCAAGTGTGGTCTACAAGTGGGAAGGAAAATATGGAATTTATAGTATTATACAAAATAGTAAGAAGCGGAATTAAAGGAAGTAGAATGTAAGAAAGATAATAAGGAAATAATAAGTACACAGACTGACATGATTGTTCTATAATTCCGAATAACTCTAGCGGATAGCTCCTGCCCCGATTAGAATTTGCAGAATCCTAGGTCTGAGGTTATACAGGCCATACGAATACTGGAAGGAAATTGAACGTCAAAAAGAGGCTTGGCTAAAAAGAGGGTGTATCGCTACCCCACGCAGATCATATAGATGAGATTCAATAGGAGATGCCAACCAACCGAAAAAAACAAACCCACCCTTGTCTAATTGTAGACTATTTAGTAGATGTACATATTATCACTGGAATAATCAAACAGAATGTTGTGTAATGTGTATACAGTCCATTATTCTGTTTGATTTCAATGGTATAACAGTCCCACGTGTAAACTTTGAGTGAACCAAAAGTGGTCTTCCGTGAACATGACTCGTGTCTCATGTCCTATTTTAGGGTTTGTAAGGATTCTTTACTGTTGAGTCAGTCTGGATGTACTTTGTAAGAGATAGGTTCTGAATCAATGAGTCTCATTAAAGTCTGGTGACAACTGGCATTTCCATGATTAGGGTTTGCCTACTGACCTTACCCTTACGTATTGTTTCCTTGTTTCTGTAGGTTTAGAAACGAGGTCTGCTGCAAGACAAGAATGCGTTTTTCCATTCTATCCCCGATCTTATCAAATATCAGGTGATCTGCAGCAGGTATTGCAATATGAAATTGTCACCATTTCCGTTATGCTGGTATCCTTCTGAGACATTCATTGTTCATCAAAATACTGAGCCCATAATTTGTGTACAAAATCTATACGAAAATTCCGTCATTCAAATATGAGGGTGAATTATAGCTTCTCTTTCTGTGAGCGATTGTGGATGGTACGTCCATGGACCTATGCCGTCTGTCGATCGTTCCATCGTCATTTCAGATCTGCGGCAGATCACCTAATTCGTTAGCATTGACGAATTCCAGTCTGGCTAATTTTGATATCATTTCAAAAATATTCTTCCTCCTCTTTTCAAATACCTTCTTGATAAGTAGGTATTTTCGTTTTATTCCAGTTACTAAAAGCTATTACTAAATAAGTATCCCTTCATAATAATAAGTGTAGGTGGGTCGGCAGGAGGGGGTGAAGGTAATGGACTAGGGGCCAGAGCCACATCTAGTTTGAAATTTCCAATATTTGGCAACCGCCATATCTCAGTTGAGTTACCAAATTTGTGTCGACCATATTATGACGGAAATAAGTTTTCATCAAAATAAAAGTGCCCACAATTTGCTCGCTCGCGAAATATGGAAAGAGGAAGTTAAGGATATTTGGGAAACAGAAGTCAGCCTCTGAAAAATGCCCCTACGATTTGTTTCTTGTTAATATAAAAACATGCTCAGGAATCAGGTTCCTGTTCCTTTGCAACGTCATAAGACTCGATTGACACGCCCTCCGAATAGAAGCCTATACTCGCGCCTCGCGACAAACGCTTCCATTCTTCCAAACAATGTCCGACTTGACAGCACAAGAAGAAAAGTTTTTCTTTTTCACCAAGAAGTGAAAAACCAACTACGTCAAGGACAGTCCCTACTCTTTCCCATCAAAACGTGACTATTCAACTTGATATTTAGACTGTCTGTTCCCCATGTCTGGAAAGTACCTATACAGAAGCCGAAAACCTCACTCTGCACCCTGGTCACACCTGCAAATCCAACTCCAGAGCGACAATACAGACCCAACCACACAAAGTGCATTCCTCCGAATGGCCACGATATTGTTCGATTCGGCAATGTGTCTGGGGTTTCACCACAGCGTTTACTTTGGGTGCACCAATGTCTTGTGTCAAGAGTCTCTCGTGTCATTCAATTGTCTCATTGTGACATCGTAAACATGACCTCTCACGAAAGATGTATTTGTCAAGGGCAAGCAAGACGAGTGTAAACTCTCAAACTCCTCTTCAAGCTCAAGGGGAAACTTAATACGCCCAGGGGGAAACACCTCAACACTCCAGTGCACCCCATTTCTCATCATGCTCGTAACTGCCAACCCCTCCCCTATTGGAAGCACGGGCGCTATTTCATGCTTTGTTTCAGAAATCACACATTAATACAATGGATTTAATGCTACAAACTCTAGTAAGCCGTTACATTTAGCTGATTGATAAGGGACCAATTGTTCAAAAATTGGGACAGTTCGCCCTTGCTCTAAAACCAGTGTTCCTTCAGTTTACAGATACAATCTGCGCATGGGCAGATAAAGGTCATTTGTACCGAAAAGGTAAAACCCACTAGAGATGAATACTGGATATAATTATGCGCTCATGAAAGTTATGTAACATTATTAATTTATGCACCAACGGTACATTCTAAGATACGCAGGTGGAAGTATTTTTTTTCAAGAGGGCAAACAAAAGGTATTCATGAAGCAGATCAAGTCTTTGGCAGTTATTATTCTAAGATGCTCAAAGTGGAACTTCTCCATGTGTAAAAGATCTGTGGATATTTGGGGTCATTTGTACCATGTGCTATCTGTAAACTCCCTTATAACGTCAGTAGCTTGTCAGGATGAACAGAATTGTAGAACAAGTTAGCAATAGCAAAAACAAACCGATTATATTACGAGGAGTTATAACCATCACTGAATAAAACAGTGTATTTCCTTATAAGTACCATGGTAAACTGTGTCATGATCATGATTATCGAGATGAAATCATATTACTCGTAACACTGTTGACTGTTTATAACAATAGTAGAACACCTATGCTTAATTGATATCGAACACTTTAATGACAATGCCAAGTGTTATCTAACAGAATATATGCAAAGATATCTGCACATGCATTAGGCTACTGCATAAACTACGTTATTCCAGGGAGTTGGCTGGTTATTCTATATCAAACAATAATTATTACATACATTGATCGATAAGCTACAGAGTCGGAATAGATTAGAGTGATTGTTGTTGAAATGGTATGAATTAAGACACCTGCCCCCCCCCCCCCCCCCTCCCGCGTACAGAAAAGCTAGGGGCATAACAAAGCTGTATCGACACTTTGTGATTATTCCTCAATGAGTCATGCGCTACAATGAATTGTTATTCAAAGAAATATTTCAAAAATTATGGTCTCCATTTATACCGCACGGTATATCATTTCATCCGCTCCCACCGCTAGTTTTTTTTCTTCTTTTAAGTTCTATACAGGCATATATTATAATAGCGGGCTTTTACACTGTTCGGAGCCAGACGACAATAGGGGCATTGTAGTGTGGTTGGGTTATTCGTAACAACTGAATATAATGGCTCAATTCGATTCTGGGGCCCGTTTCTAGAAACCGACGTTAGTCTTAGGTATGGACTATAACATCAGCGTTAGTAAGCTACATGTCAATTTCAATCACAAATAATTAAGCAACAACCATTTATCATTATGGCCATGAATCGATAACCACTCTCGTGAATATATGACTTACTGCTGGTGTTGAAACAAAAACCTCCAACTCCAGAGCAACTTCTGACCAACTTCCGTCGAAGAGTAAATTTGATTTTATCAGAACTAAAAGTTCCCTTTAATGTGGATGATCTGATCTACAGGAAAAGGGAGTTTGTTCCTAATCTAGGTACCTCGATTGAACAGGAGATTTCAAGGCGGAAGTCACATCTTGAAGAGGAAACCCCAACATTTTTGATAAGCCAGGAAAAAACGACAGGAAAAAATACAGGAGACGATTTCTTTTTGAGGTTTCCATATCCTTCCCTCGATGAAACGAGCTAACAATGAATAGGTCTGGATTTAAAAGACAAATCGTACCTTGGTAGCAAACTACTCTATAGAAAAGCAGAAAAATCAAAGTAGACCGGTGAAAATTGAATGAAGTCGGACAGAAAAATTATAAATTCATCAATCTTTGAAAGTTATAGTCACTTAATTAGGCACGGGATCTTCAAATTATTTTTAGTCCGATTTATTTCAACTTTCGCCATTCTATTTATTTATTTTTTTGTTTTCATACAAATGGACGTATTACAATGGTTGGATTGCCATATAATGAAATGGGTCTGCATGGATGATGAAATGGGTCTGGAACTCTGGATAATGAGATACACCTTCTGGATTTTACATTCACTTAATTGCACCCATGTTGCAGATAGATGACGCACTGATGTATGTCGAATGGTTTTAGCATAGTACTGTTATAAGCATCTTTCCGCGTCGTGCACGTTCAAATTTTCACGTTATGCTAATGTATAGATGACTATACTAAATGATATCATACCTTTTGAATCAAATAAATGGATAATTTATATTATATTAGAATGAACTCATGGATGAGTCCTTTATTCAAGTGTTACTGATAATTATTACGAAAAGAACGTATTAGTTTTCTGGAGTAACTTAATGGAATTAAGTAATTAACCGCCAGATGGTGATACCATGATTTGTAACAGCAAAAACCATTATCAATAATACTTCGTGGAAAGCCTCCGCCTTTCAAATTACTATAAGATGCCAAAATATGATAGTAGCTAGTAGTATATGAATGTATATATATACAGGTAGTAGCCTTACATACAAACAAACAAAATCTCACAACTTGCAAGGTACGATAAAAACCAATAAACGTATTTCATTTACTTTTCACTTTATAGGCAGAGTGGTGACGAGATATTTTCTTTGAACACTTGGTCAAAATTGCTGTCAAATAGGAGGCCAAACTTACATAACTTATATCTATCTGAAACATCATAGACATTATTTTTAAAGTTTTCTTCGGGTCTGTATGATTTCAAAAACAAATACTTTATAAAAAATACAAAATCTACTTTGTATGGCTCAAAACTAAAATATCATCAGTTAGCATTTTTTCTCCATTAATGGCATTCTGAAAATACGATACTGTGTCTAGGAGCTTAGGAAGCTCTATCCAATGTCTAGCTAATAAACTTTATCTGACACGCTTTCAGGCCATCTTGTCATGATATTTCTCAAAAAATGTCTTTTCCAGACATAGTTTGATCCCAGTCTATGGGTTAGTCACATACGTGCTAGAGTTCCAGGCAATCTCTGGATTGGGCGTTAGTGAGTCATGCCTTTAAAGGTTCTCGACAACTTTTCAAACATAGACATTGAATAATCAGTCTGTGACTGTATACAACAATGTGGTGAGAAACAAGTCAAGCAAGCTAATTATGGGCGGGAACAAAAAATAGTTTTTTTTTCTTCATATCGTGATTTTCAGCAAGTTATGATTCTATGATACATGATGTAGGCATAAAGTGAACTATGGTCCTATATACAATCATCTACGTGTACTACAGATCAAATTCGACGTTGTATTTTGCAAAATAATCTATTTCCCCCGCAACATATTGTCCTCTCGCATTATTGGATTTTCTAGCAAATCCCATGATATATCACAGGGGCTTCGTTTATTTCCAGGTACTTAGCTGCCACCGGACTGTACACCGTAAATTCATTAGATGACAAATTGGCTTTACTTTAGGGCCATGCATATCTATACAACATCAAAATGGTCGCATCTTATCTGTCGGCAGATCTAACACGCTGTAGGATTGACCCCACCCTTGCCTTTACTAGAACATCTGTCACATGTATCGTGTTTATTCGAAACATTCATTAGACCCGCACTAATTGAATTCGTGGACACGCAATGATGATCAAATGCGGTTAAAAAAGAGGTTTTCATTTGTTATTACTGAAATTAAATATATACCTAAACCACTAGAAAAGAAATAACTTCATTTATAAATACGATCGCAACTACTTCCTAAAAATCAACCTGAGGAAATTTCAATAGCCTCGTACATCATCTATTGAAATCTGCGAAAATGACAATACTAGGGGATATAAATTCAAATTCACCTTTAGTTGATTTTTGTTTCTCCAAAATAGTTGCGATCGTGTTCATACATGTATATCTTACCATTGGTTAATTTAAAAAAAATAACTCACTCACAGTCACATCATTTTGTACTTCATTACTGTGATTTCCTTTGAAAATGACTTGGCAGTACTAGGGAATGAATGAATGAATGTCCACTGACCAAAGATAAATAGAAAGCCAACGATAAACTAAATAAAGTGCAGGGGCGGCGCGAACGTTATGCATACAAAATCATTACAACAAAAGTAGGCAAGATACAAGATTGGAGGCAATACATGTTTCAGAAGGGAGGTAATGTATTCATATTCCTAGACAAAAGGAAAGAAAAAATAGAGCAAAATCAATGTTTCAAACAAGAAAACAAAATGGTGGTGTTGGTGGTGAGGGAAAGGGTGAGGAGGTGGTTTTAGAGATGGTTATCGGGTGCTAATTCCTGGCCGAGACACCGGATACAGGAAATGGGTTTGTTCCTGTTGATCTATAGAACGACTCCAAGAGCCCTGTGGATTTATTATCAATGCTCCATCGGTGCAGATCGGTGTATCAAAAGCCCATTCTTCAATTCCTCCATTTCGTCCTTCCTACATTGCCCTCATAATAATGCAGATCCACATACCAGCTTACGTAATGCGCTTTCGAAAGTGAAAAGTGAAAAGGAAATCGTCTTTTGATGTGAGAAAGAGAGAGAGAGAGCATGGAGCTACTAGAGAGAGAGTGTGAGAGAGAGAGAGAGAGAGAGAAGGAGAGAGAAATGGGGGGGGGGGGGTAGGAGAGTAAGAATGAGAGATTTGGGTGATGCAAGGAGAAGAATGTTTATAAATACTTTGTAATTTGTTTGATTTGAAATTGAATGGAATAAAAAATGTTTGTTCATTCCAAATCATTTGTTCTTCAGTTATTTATAGTTGTGAAAACTTGTTTACTTCCAGAAAAAAATACGTTTGAACGTTTAAGAGGTATTTATGTCGAGTACAGGTATACATTAAAGATTATATCTTCCACATTTTATGCAATCACTAATGAGGAAATTACGGCAAGATTTTCATACTTTATCAAGGGAGTTGGTTGTTAAATGTCTCATGCATAAAATTCCCTGAAACGTCTGCATTTTTCTCCGGGGAAATCACAAAATCAGTTACTCAGATGCTTCTTGAAGCTCATGCAAATTACAGGGTCTAGTCGTTTCATTCGCTTTAAATTAAGAAAATATCCCAGTCATACATGTCTATGAAAGTATGAAGTTTTAATGCAGGTCTATCTGGGAATGAGATTATAAGACAAGCTACCCACCACGAGTAGAATGAACGGATTTGGAGGTACAAGTGTATTAAAGCGTATTACTCATTTCATTTCCTCCAATATTATTAATCTTTTGCCATTTGTTAACACTGCTTTATTGACTACAGAGAGCTCAATAATCTTGAACTTATTTATAAAGCCTTTGCCTAAGCTAAATAGATAGCATATAATTATGTATACAAGATAATGATATACATGATACATGTACGAATACCCTCCCAGCTCTCAACGATGATGTGCAGCAAACGAGACTGACGTTCTCTTCTTCTTTTCTGAATGTTTTCGAATCGAAATATTTTCGGATTTCTCCCAAATCCATGACAAATCTTCCTCTTTGACCTGTGACCTGCATTTTCTACAATCGGGCCAAGAACTTTCTCCTATTTCTAAGTCTTGTTAGGGTCTCAGAAGTGAAACTTGATGTCCATATTCTCAGACGCTGGGACCTAGTGTGATTCGCCAATGTTATTTACTTTTTCACAAGGCGTCTGCAGTGTTTTGATAGACGTGCATGCTCGTGTGTAAAAGCTTAACGGAGCACATGACCTCAGATGACCTTTGAACTCTGAAAGGATGTAGGTCAGTCTACGGGAGGGCTTGAAGAGCGTGTCATTTGATCAGATGTTGAGTCAAAGAATTTCACTAAAAATCGATGGCATCTCAAAGCTACCACTAAATAGTCGTTAATACGCATAATTGCCAAATCACAACCCTGGATACAACTTTGAATACAGTACAGGGAATTTATGAAACAGCGTATTTTGAGCCATATTATCAAACTTTGTGTTCGAACTAACAAAGTGCGAATATTTATTACCAGGAAGTGATAATAACAATGGCTGTAATTTCAATATAAGTAGTATTTAGTTCATTCATTTAAAAAGTATTGAATCCAGTATTGAGGAAGTTGCTTCTGTAAATTCAATATGGGTGACATTTGGAACGATTGCATTCCATAGTATATTCCAAATGCCTTTTCCTTGAAAATTTGCATCATAATTATCTCTGACCCAGTTTTACACATAAAGCTTACTGATTATAAAACACGTGTATCGGCGACAATTGCTCCGCAGTCAAATTATGACATAATCCGACTTCTTAACTTGTTATCCCTGGACCCAAGACTACATCCGAACCTAACCCTAAACCTAACCGAATCCCCATCATGATACAAACAATGATATCCTTTTCCTTTATCTGTGAAAAAAAATATAGCCTGGAGCGATTGACCAATTCACAAATAACAAGGTGACTTTGATAAACTTTTGGCAAATAGATATTTAATAACTTCGTTAATAATGATGTGTAAGTTGATTGGAAGTTGGTTGGAGGTTGGTTAGAAACTTAGAATGAGTCAATAATGATCAAGATGGTATATGAAAAAGCTTTTGTGTTCTTACCTTGCTTTAGCGATGCATATTTGCCACCAAATTCGAATGCACCTTGTGGACAGCTATCCTCTAGGATGAAGTAATTTGCTTTCGTCAGTCCAGGTTTGGTGGAGGACTTCAAGACCCTGGTTCCACTGTCCACTCCTAAGTGACGTCCATCGTTGTCCCTTAGTACCAGGTGACCGGATGTGAAGATGAGTGTGAACTGTGTCTGTTCGTTCGCTGTACCAGCAAGCTGCCCGTCGGCTTGGACAAACTTTCCGTTGAAGGCCTCAAGGCCGTACTTTCCCTTGCCCAGGTAGACAAGGGTGAGTGTGGAATCAGCTCCCCAGGGAACCAGTTCGTCTACAACCACACTGTCTTCACCCTCCTCACTGGTCTTGAGATGTGCATAGCGTTGGTGCTGGACGTTCTTCATGCAGACCTGTGGATGGATGGCCAGCTGGACAGTCCAGTTTGCTGAGGGGTTGTTGGAGCTGGAGTCACTGCAGATCAGCTCCTCACCACTGCAAGCCAGGTACCTCTGGTGAGAAACATTCTTGAGGGCCCATTTGCCATCTGTTTTCATCTCGATCTCGAATCCTGTATCCGTGTCTTCCGTCCTGTCCTCACAATTGCAATAGACGTTACCGTTTTTATCTGCAGAGAGGAAGTTACCAGAGGGCGCCTTCAAGTAGCTGATCGTGCTGCTCTCTTCTTGCTCTAAGATCCATACTTGCTTGGCTTTTAACGTTGCTCCTGAGGCATTGACTTTGCCACCAAACTTCTCAGCAGTCAGGTATCTGCCGGCCGAGTTGACCAGGCCAAATTTGTATTTTAAATTCATAGCAGGCATTGTGAAATAGGTTGATGTCCTCAAACGACCACTTCTGAAAGAAAGATATTTAAAAAGAAACATTTGAATTGGGAAATTTACTGATTCAATTAAACATGTAACGTTTTCTTGTACAAATACTGTGTGTAAACAAATAGTATTAAGCAATACTTTGATTGTTGAGTCCATGATTCAAAGGAGCCAACCTGCGATAATAGGAGGTTGGAAGTAAAGTGTGTTCTGACCAGGGACCTTTAAAGTGTTGATTGACAACTGTAGACATTAGTTCAAAAGTCCTCGGTAAGTCAATGTGCACTTCAATCATGACACCTGGGTTGAACTGAAGCCTTAGTATATACACGTACGTATCCCTACATAAAACTGTATACTCTTTGTGTTTTGTATAATAAATGTAAATGCTCTTGAACCTACACAAATCCAGGGGCCTACGAGGCAGGCGAAGCCGATAAGTGACGACAGCTAGCAGTAGCAAACTACTAAAACGCATGTAACTGATCAATATCAAGCTTAGAGCGTTTGACAATGCCATTCGTGTTTACATAACATGACCAATAATAGTATGATCGTTTAAAGTGCAGTGGCAATTTAGTACAATACAAGTCAACTGGTAGTAAATAGATAACCTATATGACTTGATAACAAACGAAGTGATTTCTGTAGTAGTCATGCAAGCATCCATCTTTGTACTTCTGAGGGGTACCTTGATTGTGTCTTACAACCAACCAAAGAAATACACATTTGGAGTAGATTATCGCCAATTATTCTTATCTATATTATGGAACATGAAATGACATAAATATAAAAATGAGAAGTGTGCCTTCAGAGTATAGGATTGGTGAGCTGAGCTGAGCACCACTTAAGAATGACGCCCTCAACCCATGATACCAGTGCCCCCCCCCCCACCAGATATCTGGACCTACGCCAACATTACATTCACGAGAATGAACAACCGAACATCTAAACTCGTCAAAATTCACAATCCTATGCTGTTAGACGACACTCCATCTGGAAAACCATCCGATATTTCTATTAAATGTTCACATGAGGTTAATATACCGGAAGTAACAGGTTACACATAGCGACTTCCTCACAAGTGCCACGCCCATTTTGTGTTCTTCCCAAAAGATCTGAGTGTTAAGCCATCCGGCTTTTACTGTTCCTGAGCAAATGTTTACAATGTCTCTAGAGTTTAATGTTTTATGGACTTCCTGGTCTCTTACACCAAACCTTCCAAAATTTTAATGAGAGGATAAATAATTTTGTTCAGCACAAAGAATGCACCGACATTGGACGATATTAAGACTGGGCAGCAAGTTAAGATTAACAGGATTTATCAGTGTTACCCTTTCTAACAAAAAAGCACGCTATTTAAGAATTTGAGAAAAATCATCAATCATCGCACCAAAATTGATATGAAAACATTTTGTGTTGTTCTGTGTTTCTCTTTGGAATCGTTCACTATTAACAGTTAACACCGAATCCCTCTCTGTGTGAAAATAAAATGACTGCCTGCCTCTCCACGCATTCTGATTCTGTGACAATTACGTGCGTCGTTTGTCACGGTTGGCCTCGCAGATCTTTTGTTCAAAACCAAGCCATTTCATTCTCCCATTCCAACCCTTTTGTCAAAGGGCTTCCAGGGTGCCCGTTTGCTTAATGTTACACCCCATGAAATCTGAAAGGACTTCTATTCTTATGCAAAATAGTTTCTGGGTTCCCCGCCAGCTCGCCATTTGAGAAGAGAAATCACAACGGTAGTTGGGCTCCCATATTACTCATTCAAGGGAGCAAGGTACAAACCAACGTTCATAGCAGTACAGGGAACAAATCAGGGGCGTTAACTTTGCAGCCCGGCAATGCCTTCTAAGTTCAATCGGTTTCTAATTAACAAATACTTAGTCCTTCTTCTTCTCCTTCTTCTTCCAGTATAGTACAGTCCGCCGTTGGCGTATTATCGTACTTTGTGCTTGTCAAGTGCCGGAGTGTACAGTGCAAGTAAAAAGGCTCTACATAATCATTACCCATTTCAAAGATAATGAAGTATTAAAGGACGGAGGGATCAAGCATTCCCCTCTTCCAAATCAAAATAGACGATGTGACAACTATCAAATATGAATAAGAAAAAAGTATGTTTAACTGTAAAGGCCTACGTAGAAAACAAAGATCATGTTCGCTGCCCTGGAGAAGTAAATCACCGCATTATTTATCATCAATATATACAAATAACTATGAGATTACTGATCAAATAATAAATAACAGTTGAATCAATAATAGATCAACAGAATGATCACCTATTTACTTTATTATCTTTACAAGAAAGAAATGGAAGATAACTCCATGTAACTGCAAAAATAATATGTTGATGTAGGCATATATTATGTTTGAATGCAATTACATGAAAAAGCCTCTACGTTATAATGGTAGTGAATGATATTTCATGGACAGAAAGGTGAAAGCTTTACAGGGCCATCTTGGAAAGCAGTTTTTATGAACTGAAGAGACTACCCTGTATAACGAGCCCCGAGTAATACATAATTAAATAAAAGGGAAAGGAGCTGAACTACTGCATCAAGACTATCGTATGTCCCTGGGTTGAAGCAAAGAGTTTTTTTAGAAAAAAGAACTGAACTAGTGAGGTGAAGGGGGAAACAACTGAAGACATTGGTTGTTGATTGACTTGGTACGTGGTACCACCATACCAGGAAGGGAAAATATTTGTAATAAGATATCAACATAGTCACAGGGAAATAACAACATTTCCCTGAGGATGTTTGTTATACATAAATACAGCATAATGGTTTCCTTTGCCACGTGGAACAATATGTTTCATTTTCATTCCAGGGATACTGGGATAAAATTGCATGTTCTATTATCTGACCCCTTTCACCAACCAATAGTTTCTCTTCTTATTTATGCAAACTCATTGTGTATTGCTGTTGGTACACAAAATCAAATCAAATGTATGCCTTATTGATCAAAAGATTGTATTACGCTAACTAACGCTAACTATAGTTCTGATGTGGCCAAACCAGACAAAGCCTGAATGTGTCTCCCCAGACAGCCCTACTACACAAACTAGGAGATTTCATTCATGCTAACCACAGCTAATAACTCACGCAAATCCTAGCGAAGGTCTTTACCTACAACAAGCAGGTCAGCCATTTTAAAGGGAATATTGGAAACTCCTGCTAAAAGCGAAATACTTGCTCAATTACTGATTGATTTCAACAACTCCGAAACTCATAATACATATCCATGTCCGAACTATGAGAACATTATTCAGGCATAACATGTCACTGATCAGACTAAGTCCCCCCCCCCCCCCCCATCTCTGCCTCTTCCCATATATTCGTAGTATTGATATAGCCTTGAATACTATCATACACGTTCATTAGTTATCAGCCAGAGCAAAGTGATTATGCTAATCACGTACAATACTGGGATTAAATGGTGTTCATTTCGAGGGGAGGGGTATATAAAAAACTTGTTTGGCCATATACCCCTCGCAAAAGTGCAAGCTATAGTGATAAAAAGCATCGTGCGAGGCAGATGGCACACTTTTAAAAGCGTTCCAGTCACGGGTATCCTGATTTAATGACTTTCATTTTGTGGAAGGGCATTTAGACCTCGTAAACTTTATAGGCGCAGACATCAGAATATTATTTGTTTACAATAATGCTGGTATGTGAAAGGTCATTGACGGTAATATATGGGGCGCCAAGTGTTACCCTAGTTTTTCGGTATAAAATCACCTCATTTTGTTACAAAATTTGTACCGAATTAATTTTGTTACAAAATGATTTGTACCAAATTTATTTTGTTACAAAATGAACAACAAAAACTTATTTTGTAACAAAATTTTATTTTGTTAAAAACTTTTGTAACAAAATAAATTTTGTTACAAAATGATTTGTACCGAATTCATTTTGTTACAAAATGATTTTTACCGAATTCATTTTGTTACAAAATCATTTTACCGAATTCATTTTGTTACAAAATGATTTGTACCGAATTCATTTTGTTACAGAATGAATTTTACCGAATTCATTTTGTTACAGAATGACTTTTACCGAATTCATTTTGTTACAAAATGACTTTGTACCGAATTCATTCTGTATTACAAAATGTTTTTCTTTTGTGGACGGAATTCATTTTGTACCGAGCTCATTTTCATTCTGTGTACGAAATTATAGTCCGTGCATATAGTTTTGTGTCCGCGGAATGCACGGCCAGTGAACAGTTGATGCTTTGGGGAGAGGGGACTAATCATCAACCTTGATAATAAGTTGTGTTTTTACTGCACGCACTGCCACATCCTGATAACACACTAGTAGCGTATACATGGTGTGGGTGTGTCTACACTCAATAATACCAAGATACTGGAAGTTAAAGTTAATCTGGACATAAACAAAGCGTTTCGCTAAGAATTTGGGCTAAGAATTTTGTATAAGTAAGCAAAAGACAAATATACTGACGGCATTAATTATTATTGTTATTGAGAGAATATAGTTTAATAAACTATATTCTCTCAATAACAATAATATTTACATACTCATATTAAAAGCGCACTTAGTTAATAACTTACTCAAGGCGCTATACAAAACAAAGTACACAAATCTCGTTACAGAATTGAAATAATATAATATCAAATTGTGGGCCCTAATGCAGGCCCTTTGGAACCTGTAAAAGTATGACGAGAAAAAAGATATGCATAACTATAAATATTTGCAAGTTTTAAATCTGTATTGTTCTTTGTAATATACCCTGGAGGACTTGGGAGGGGGTAGCGGGAGGGGCTGGTGGTATCGAGAGGGGGTGATGAGGCGAGGGGGGTCGATAAGGTGGATATAGTACACAAATTACTATGATTTTGGACCCCATGGAAGAATTCCGTCCACAAGAAAACACATTTTGTATTACAGAATGAATTCCGTACACAGAATGAAAATGAGTACGGGTACGAAATGTATTCCGTCCACAAAAAAAAATTGTATTACAGATTGAATTCGGCACAAAGTCATTTTGTATTATTAAGTGTAAACACACCATGTGTACGCTACTAGTGTGTTGTCAGGATGTGGCAGTGCGTGTAGTATGAACACAACTTCTTATCAAGGCTAATACTTAATCCCCTCTCCCCCAGGCATCAACTGTTCACTGACCGTGCATTCCGCGGACACAAAACTATATGCACGGACTATAATTTCGTACACAGAATGAAAATGAGCTCGGTACAAAATGTATTCCGTCCACAAAAGAAAAACATTTTGTAATACAGAATGAATTCGGTACAAAGTCATTTTGTAACAAAATGAATTCGGTAAAAGTCATTCTGTAACAAAATGAATTCGGTAAAATTCATTCTGTAACAAAATGAATTCGGTACAAATCATTTTGTAACAAAATGAATTCGGTAAAATGATTTTGTAACAAAATGAATTCGGTAAAAATCATTTTGTAACAAAATGAATTCGGTACAAATCATTTTGTAACAAAATTTATTTTGTTACAAAAGTTTTTAACAAAATAAAATTTTGTTACAAAATAAGTTTTTGTTGTTCATTTTGTAACAAAATAAATTTGGTACAAATCATTTTGTAACAAAATTAATTCGGTACAAATTTTGTAACAAAATGAGGTGATTTTATACCGAAAAACTAGGGTAACACTTGGCGCCCCATAGTAATATACTATAAATTACTATAGATCCGGCATGCATATGCACCATCGATTCCAAGAATGTTATTTTACATCCAACATGACCGATCGGCTATATTATCATTTAATTTATAAGATTTACTCGATGATACTGCATATCGAATCGGCATAACGGTTTTAATATTGTGAAAAGTCTGTTTCGTTGGAAATTATCCTATTACAATAATATTTGGTCTATGGTTACTCAATATAGATACTAATTTTCTTTTTATAATAATGAGTGCTCGAATACAAAATGGCAAAACGCTGAATTTGACCGATGATAGAGCGAACAGTACCGTAAGGTAATAAACGAGTAGGCAATCCGCCCTGCTCTCACTGCAAAGAGGAATAGGAACAAGCTATAAACAAACATTCAAGAAAAACTTTCCAAATAGCTCCAGGATATGGCATATAAAAGAGACCCAAATCTTACAATCATTACAACGTGGCAACTTCCCTGGTGGAGAATACTGCAGTACTGCTAATCCAAGTGGATAAGAGGAACATGATGGCTAAATTTTGAGATAGATCGGACCAATAATTTTGGACAGATTATGTTTGAAATATGAGATCTCTACCGCTATGCGATTATATCAAATTGCAATATTGTCAGTGAGACAACACAACACAATACATCACGAATGTGTGTTTTTTTACCATGTGCAATATTATTGAGAGTATATTATTACAGGTCTTCTAAAAAAAAAAATCTAGAGTCATAAATACTGAACAAAATACAAAATGTTAATCATTGTTTGTGTTGGAATAAATGGCCTTTCCTCCAAAGCATTTCGCTTTAAACTTGATAAAGGTTGGGTTTCCCTTATAGGTGTATTGCAATAGTAATAAGTGGAGAGCTGAAACAGGTCCGGATTCAATAATTATGGTCACCGCACACATCTACATGACTTCATCTAACTCCAGGCTGTCCACATACGCGCTCGTAACCGCGCTTGTAATCTCGTAGCCAGTGGTTGTCATGGTAATTGATACTTTAAGCAGACGACACATGCGCTGCTAATCTTGCGAACTCCTCACTCTCTTTTTACATTATTCGACAACGCATGTCTACGAGCTTACGCGCTCCAATGAGAATCATGTGTCTGATGAGTAGGGAGTAATGTGTTTTCCAGGACGTTTCGCTTTGTAAGTATTGTGGGTTTCGGATCATAATTTCAGACAAAGAGTGACTAGCCCATATTGGCTAAAGATGGATATTAAACTGAAAGTTGAATAATGAGGGATTGTATTTGTCAATTTCGGCCTTGAGTCTTCTCTGTGTATATAGTTGTACATTTATGTAGGCCTGTTAGTTCTAGATATTCACTCTGACATGTTTGATTTTGACAAGTGTGATTAATTTCTTAACAATATGCAGAACACTGTATAGGCCCATATATATTGTTGATCTGTACACAGTTCCACACTAAATTTAAGTAAAGCATAAAATAGTTAATGTTATATCAAGACTTTTTGCGAAATAACGAATTTCTAAAATTCATTAATTTATTACCCATAACTTTAATACATTTTGATTCAATAAAAAAGCATCACAACTTCCTGAACCCAAATTAGGAAGGAAGCTTGAACGACTTTGAATGTATCAACTATCAGTATCATGAAGACCATTAATACCCACCCCCATCAAGGAGTTGGACAATCGGTTACTGAGAAAAATATAAGTTGTAATTCACAAATAATTCCAACTATCAGGAAATAAAGAAAGCAAATTATACATCATACATGTATGTTCAAGCTCTGACTGAGCTGCGTCCATAGCTGACAAGCACTAGATAACATACGGCGTGTTATGTGCACTGCAAATGTGTAAAATTTATTGTAGTCACAGTAGCACAGCTGGATTACGTAACAGACGAGACGGGCGCGTACCGGAACACGCACCGTTCAATTCAAGATGAATAACTGGATAACATGGTTTCAATTATTGAACGGAGCGGCATGGCACACACGTCCATGATTATCGATATTGATTATATCAAACGGCTTGACAATAATACAGTACTCACACGAGTCACAGTACACAGCTTGCTTGCCTGTACTCGTCAAGCATAATTAACAAGGCTCTTTCAAATTCAAAATGCCAAAATTGCAATGACATAGTTTGAAAGCCATGCAAACAAACGAAACGGTGAGATGAGACGAACCTCAAGGCTGGATTACTATCGCTAAGAATGGTTAAAGGCAAGTAAGAACACTATAATGACGTTAATTCGTGTACAATACAATTTCACTCAACAGAATTACACATTAACATACAACACACCTGCATACTTTCTCACAATATTATTGTCGATAGAAACTACGGATCTAGCAATTTGTGAAAAACACCTGTTCAAAGCGAAGTCAAGTCAAGTCCCCCTTACTACACACAGAAGCCAAGTCAACTCTCTCCTGTGCTGTACATTGAATTTGAAAGTAAATATTAAATGATTACTGGTAGAAGTACACGATTCTTGTCTTACCTGTAAAACAATGTTGTTTTGGTATCAGTCAATTTTATCCACTTTCAAGTTTAATGTAAGCTCCAAACGGCTAAGCCAATGGTATCCTTAACTTGAGTTTCGGGTTGAGATTCCAATGTTATAGTCCTCCGTCTCGATCTCCGCGCTGCCAAGACGCTAATGTACACGAATTATATGCGTGCGTGCGGTACACACTTCCTATCGCGGTGTTTCGGCGGACTGTACGCCAATATAATATGGCTATGGGGCTGTATAATGTGCAAAAGTAGGTGTGTTCGCTCTGCGTCGTGCGTCTATTGGATCCTAACAATGTAGAAGAAATGGGCGGGGCGCCGGTATAATCACGTGATCAAACTTCTCGACGAGTCACTTTTCTTGATTTTTTTTTTTTTTTTTAGAGAGAGAAAGAGATATTTTTTAAAGTCGTGCACACATAACGTAGGCCTATATTATCAGGAAGAACTGGGTGGTATGTTCTATTGCCAAATCATGTGATGTAGCAGTGAAATTAATCAGTGATCTTTGAGGAAGTTATTTTTCCAAATAATATAGATCTCTTGTGGACTATTTGTGCCTGCCTTTTCCAAAACAAGAGCCCTCCTTCAGTCTTTGTGTATCTTATGAGTTGTATTTTAAGTTGATTTCGCTGAGCCTTGACAAACTAATTCACAACTAAATGTTTTGGTCCTTATATACCCCCTGAAATGTTGTTATTCTTTTATTATTTGTTTATTCGTTCCTCCGTCGTCGGCCAGTAAGCGTTCCATATAAGGCAAGAACTCCGAAATGAATGAGTCAGTCAGTAACCATGCGATTCACCTCCAGACATGTATTCAGTCCTAGATTACTCCGAAACCACCAATAATTACAACCCCTTCTTTATTTACAACCCATTCCGAAAAGAGAGAAAATAATACCCGGACGCAAACTTTTACAATAATAGAGCCCCTATTCTTCAGCGATGACGTCATCGTGTGGCGCCCGGGAGCAACTGTTGAATGGGGAGGATTTGGAAGCCCCTATTGACATTATAACGTCATTCCGAAAGAATGTTCAAGTTGAAAAGGAGTGTCATGACTGTCTGACAGTGCTTGGTTAAAAGTCGTGAATTTTTCACTCTGCACCCGTGAAATGACTTGACATAATTTCGCCACCGCCGCGACTACACGATTAACATTTAGGTGAATGCCCATTGGCGCAATGACGGCACGGGGGCATTTTTATCCCCCAGTCAAAGTATTTGCTTCCCCATCAATTCATCCCTGTTCAAGTGTCTTTGGAGGTTCTTGCTCGTTTCTTAATATTATTTGTTGTTTGTTTGTTCGGAGAAGAAAATAAATCTACCTATTTTGTTTTAAAAACATAAAACATAACACAATAGACTTTGTCATCACGTCTGCAATATAGTTTCATCGTCTGTTTTCACTTTATTCGTTATTTCAATGTACGATGCAAAAAGAAGATATCAAGTGATTATGTCC
>JAVYIG010009984.1:0-30000 GCA_035222895.1 Strongylocentrotus droebachiensis | reverse complement strand
TCATCCATGTCTATATAGACATACCATCAATTCATTACGGTAATCAACCGTGAAACCATACAAGTATGTGAAGGCATACCCCCCCCCCCCCCCCAAAAAAAAAAAAAAAAAAAAAAAAAGGAAAAACAGTTCATGCATAACATGTTTCAAAGGAGAACCTTTCATGCCGGTTTTCATGTCGATGGCAAAGCAATTGAGTGACATAATTTTGGCATTTACTTTAGGATTATACAGTCACGTTTTTGTTCAATACAGATTTTTCTAAGGCACTCAACTAAAGGTTGACAAGGTATAGTTTATAGGAGGTTATAGACAAGTGAACATAATGGATGATGGTAAAGTAATTACGCAATACCTGTTGATATGAGCTTATTCATTATTCTAAAAATGAAAAATCAGCCCTCTCCAAAAAAGGCAAGTCAGTGCGACTTGCAGTGGGTCTGCATGCGGGGCTGCCGGAGGGAAATAAAGATACCTTCCACTCCACCATCCCACCCAGAGAAGATTCCGCCCCATCTATAAACTCTAAGAATATTCTCTACTGATTTAAGCCTACATGTATATAGCACAATATGTCTATCCTACATAATTATTATTCAGGGCGCCTCGAAATTGCTATCATTACCTACACCCCATTTTATAGCCCAGCTAGGCAGCTACCCGAAGGCGCTGGCAGCATTAAACAAATTACTTCCCCTATGTACTCTACACCCTCAAATGATACGAAACATAACATTACAGTCACTTTGCAATAAGAGTAATAATAGGGTCTGATTTATAATTTAGAGGTAATTTCGAAAAACCTTTGAAATCGATAGAATTTAAGGTATTGGAACTACATCTTCGCATCTTTTGAGCGCTCATAGAAATGTCAATACAGAATAATGCCATAATGGTTATTATTCTAAATAATGAACAAATATAAAAGAAGAGGAAGTGAATAAATTGGATTTTTCAATTATTCCACATCTCTTGTGATGCGTTGTCATGAAAACATGCCACTTATAACAGCGTGGTACGGCAGAAGAGATTGATAACGATGTGTTGTTGGAGTATCATTATTCTGTGAGATAAGATTCTAGAGAGTTTAACGTGTGTCATTATACTAACGGGCCTACGGGCGTAATTATGGCGTAGTGCGTGGTCCCAGCCATTATTAGCGAGCTTTCGATTTTAGGCACCCGACGTCGGCTACTACGCGTGACGTCATATTTATCCCCTGCGCATGCGTGAGCTTCTGGGCCCACGTTCCCTTCCAAATCACCCGACGGGAGTCGGGGGTAATTTCCGTGAATCGCCGTCGCCGTGAAAACGTCAACGTGAGTGTAGTTTCATCTCTTTCTTTTATGTTATTCTTTGTTTTTATTATTCTATTATTTCCTCTTGCTATCTTTTGTTTCTTCTTCTATCACCTTTTCTTATGTTATTCTTTGTTTTATCATTATATCACTTTCTCTTTCTGTCTTTCCTTATGTTATTCTTTGTTTCTTCCGTCTATCACCTTCTCTTATTTTATTCTTTGTTGTTATAATTCTATCACTTCCTCTTTCTATCTTTCCTTATGTTATTCTTTGTTTCTTCCTTCTATCAACTTCTCTAATGTTATTCTTTGTTTTATCATTCTATCACTTTCTGTCTCTCCTTATGTTATTCTTTGTTTCTTCCTTCTATCACCTTCTCTTATGTTATTCTTTGTTTTTATCATTCTATCACTTCCTCTTCCTATCTTTCCTCATGTTATTTTTTTTTCTTCCTTCTATCACCTTTTCTTATGTTATTCTTTGTTTTTATCATTCTATCACTTCCTCTTTCTATCTTTCCTTATGTTATTCTTTGTTTCTTCCTTCTATCACCTTCTCTTATGTTATTCTTTGTTTTATTATTCTATCAATTTCTGTTTCTCCTTATGTTATTCTTTGTTTCTCCTTCAATCACCTAATTCTCTTATGTTGTTCTTTGTTTTTTCCTTCTACCACCTTCTCTAATGTTATTCTTTGTTTCTTCCTTCTATCACCTTCTCTTATGTTATTCTTGTTTTTATTATTTACTCTTCCTATCCTTTGTTTATTATTCTTGTTCTTTTTTGTTTTATCATTTTAACTTTCTATTTCTGTCACCCTCATGTTATTCTGAATTTATTACTTGATTTAATCACCTGATCTATAAAAATTTGTCACGTGACAGACGAAAGCACCGACGTGAAAAATCGAAAGCACTGCCGCGAAGGGAACGGACGTGAGCTGCGCAACGTCTCCACGCTCCAGTACCTCGTAGTAGCCGACGTCGGGTGCCTAAATCGAAAGCTCGCTATTATGGGAGACCGGTGTAATACGTTAGAGGGGATGAGGAGGGGAGGGGGGGGGGGGGGGGTCAGTCTTGAATGCGAGAGAGCACGGTCTTAGTAGCTACGCCTCTACTAAAAAAGTTATAAATCCAAGTATGTAATAAATAGACATTTTACCCCAACAACCCAAGTGTTTGTATGGATTTTTAAAATGATTTTTAGTTCATAGTCATATTTCGGTATAATAGGGTAATAGAACAATAATGTGCAGTACATTTCATCTAATGGAGGTGCGATTTAGTTTAAGTAATACAAAAACAGTTTGAATCATGAATAAATTTAACAGAAAAAAAAAGACATTTAGACGGCCCATTAAATAAAAATTTAACTTTCCCTCGTCTGTGAAGATAATTAATTTCCTAATCGCTTCACAGGTCAATTTGTACAAACGTAATACGTTTGCCCAGGATGATTATGGTACAATCAAAATGCTAACCGTCTAATTATAATAGTATCACACGAAACCGCTTCATATTGGATGATTACAAGTTTCTCATTTAAAATTCTAGACCATAACAAGCAATCGGTTTTAATACGACTTTTGATCTCTCCCTCATCCATTTTAATCCAAGATCATTGGAGTCGGGAGCCGCGAGACGCCGCCAGAATCATAGGTAACGTGTGAGCCCCAACGAGAAAGGTGACATGATATATTACCAGTTCATTCTAAATCCAGCTGAGCCTTTTACCTTCTTGCATTTCGTCTTTCGGGATAATTTTTATGCACTCGAGCTTTGTATTTGTTTTCACACTTCTTGGTCGGCCGTATAGATCTTTATAGTGGTGGCGCTATACAAGTTTACAGGAGAATGGTGAACAAGATGGCATTATAGTGAGAACAGCAGTTGTTGATGATGAAAAAGATTATATCGATGATGATGATGATGCTACTGCTGATGATGATGATGAAGAAGATGATGATGATGAAGATGATGATGATGAAATAAGCTTTCTGTTTGAATTCTATAAAAATAAAAATAAATCGATGTATATGTGAACGATTATCACGTTGATCTGATGGAGGGGGGGGGCGAAGCAGATAAATTTATAGCTGAGGGTACGTGCGACGCTGGTGCGAAAAGAAAGGGAAATACAATATATCTCCAAAAGAGAGAGACAAGAAGGAAAAAAGAGAGAGGCAGTCGTCGGGAGACCCATCGAGACTGATAAAATATTAGAATGTGGAATCTATTGATAGAGAGTGAGTGAATGAGTGAGTGAGAGAGAGAGATAGAGAGAGAGAGTGAGAGAGAGAGAGAGAGAGAGACAGAGTATGAAAAATAGGATGACGCCCATTTAAAATGTAGTAAAAGCTTTTCGTTATAATTTATAAAGACTCCTTAGCTAAACATCTGGAGATGTATATCTCTCTGTCTTCGATAATGTACCAGCTGGTAATAATTGCGGCAGTCGTTCTATGCGGGATTCAAGGTGTCTGGATTAATTTGAGAGGTGTTAAATCGTTATCATCTGAGCCAAATGAGCGAAAGATAAGACCAGTTAGTCAAATTGACCATTCAAGAAATACGAGACGGAGAGGGTGTATAATTATGTTTTATGATAAATATGAGCAAGTGCGACGTACGCACGCGCTAAGGACGTTGGGGTGAGCGCCTCTCTGCCTCCCCCTGTTTTCTTTTGCTTTGATTTGTTGGAATCCCTCCCTAATTGTTGTCGGCAGGTTGTCGGCAAAATCAATCTAAGTGCTCCTGAGGACCCCATCACAGACCCTCATGCAATTTTAGGACTCCCAGCCCTTTATAAGAGGCTAAATAATTAAACTGTAAGGCACTCGTGATTACATCAATGTAATACAAGAAGTAAAAGTGGTTTGAACCTGAATCTGATTCTGTTTCTTGTCGGAAAGTTTTAGTTCTCAAATCTGAAATCTTGGTACTTCTTCCTCTTTTGCTGGGGGGGTATTTTGATTTTTTTGGGGAAAGATTATAGGTACATTTTCCCTTCAACACCCCTCTCCTCTCTTCAAAATGATCTACCGACGCATCAGAAACGGTTTTGAAAGAGGCACGGCAAACATGATACGAAGTGTCAGGAAATTAGAAACAATTTGTTTTTGTTTTTGTTGAAATAAGGCTTTGTTACTTTCCCTAAACATAGAATGCCACCATTGTAAATAAATAAAAACGCCATGAATTGATGAAAGGGTATAATAACTTGGTGGACAATGATACAATATGAATTTAGTAGATAATGGTTGTATCTTTTAGAGTCTTTTCCTTTTGTGTATAAAGCATCATTTTCCAACAAAATCTGCCAAATGAATGACAGACCTTATCCTAGAAAAATATTCTATATGATTGTAAACATTCAAAGAAAAAGTTGTGTTTCTTCTGTTTGGCAGTTTTATGTACGTTCTTTTCCAGTAAACTATTATGAATGTATGAATGCAAAATTAAAAGGTTTATTCACGTTTATAGGCATGGAACTTCAAGAAGTATGCATTTAGCAAATTGGTCATAATTTAAGCATCTTTAAATGACAATCGTCATGTTTGAAAGTGTTTGATATGTTTCTTTATTTAATGAAAAAAGCATTCACCTACTTTAACATGAATAAATGATTATGAAATATAATACATTCATTAGATAGGCCTATTGGTAAATTGCGAAAAATATGACATTTAAAAATAAACAAAAAAACATTTGAAATCAAGGCTATTCGAAATTTCAACGAAACTAAAACAACAACAACAACAGTATATCCACAACTTCTGTGTATCGAAGGTAAATTTGTATGGAACATTTCATGAATCAAAAGATATTTCATCTTGCCATATTGTAATTGGCAGACATTTTGGTAGTTGTGTTATTGGATATTTTCTTAACAGCCATTTGTAACATGGGTGTCCATACCCCCGTCCTCTCCCTATCGGCCTATGCAACCACTAAAATTACGTTCTTGATAATCATAGATTTTATTTTCAGTCTCGCGCCATCACTCGGCTAGAATTAAGAGGTATTTCAACGAGATATTAGGCTAGTTTCGTCGCAAACTTAAAAATCTATGCTACTTCGATAAAAGAGCATGAAGCAGATTGGAAAGAAGAAAAAAAAAACGGTCACATGGTAAATGTGAAAACAAACAAACAAAGAGAGAGATAGAGTGAGAGAGAGAGAGAGAGAGAGAGAGAGAGAGAGGGAGAGGGAGGAAGAGAGAGAGAGAGAGAGAGAGAGAGAGAGAGAGAGAGAGAAGAAATCATATAATCCCGAGATGATTTTCAAGGAGCAGGAAAGTAATCAAAAGCACTGCTCCGCTCAACAATGTGCTCAATGGATAATGAGACTGGAGAGCATTGTCGAAGTCGACGAGAGCTTAGTGGCAGTCGAATAAGACGTCGATGGAGATGTGGTCGTCATCTGGAAGGCATCGAAAGTCGATAGGATGACCACGGTGCGACGTCTTCTCTCGCGTCTTTCACTTCGCCTCAAGCTCATCATCCATTTCGGTTCTCAAGTAACAAGTCTTCCGAGCGGAACACCACCGGCCATAGGCGCCGGAAGTGGGGGGGGGGGGGGCGGCGGGGGGCGGGGGAGGGGGCAAAACGCATTTTTGCCCCCCCCCCCTCCAAAAAAAAAAAGGAGTAAAGGAGTAAAGATGGTTTGTATTTTTAACACAAAAGAACATAACAATAATAAAAACCTGAAATAAATCAAATATAAAATCCCATTCAAAGAAAAGGAAAGTTAACAGTAATTAAATTTCCTAACATTGCGCATGCCACCTATATTCATCAACAGAGGTGTTTATAATAGCGATACGCGCATATCCTGGAAATATAGAGAGAGAATGGGAAAGCGTGTCTGTGTTTTGTTATAGGGTTGGGAAGACATGAGCCCCTGAACGCTGGCGTACTGATGGGGGAGGGGGTTATTTTTTTATTCGATACCAGTGTTTTACAAATGTTGCTGAAATGACATGATTTTCCGGGATTTTTTTCTCGATTTTTTGCAAGTCATACCTTTTTATGCGTTTGTTGGAAAATTAGAAATTCCCAAATTTACAGTCGGGTGAAAATATGCTTATTTAGAAGCCTTTATGTCAGGGTCTGCAGAACGGCTGGGCTGGGGGTTCGAGCCTCCCCTCACTTTTTGAAAAAGTATGTTACAGAGAAAAAGAAAAAAAGAGAGAGAGAACAAAATAAGTGACCTGCCAATGTCACAAATGAGATATCAAAATATGCTCATCTGACCGTAATTAAATGCCTTAAACCTCCGAGCTTCAGGGGGCTCTGCCCCCTGGACCCCACCAAGGGCCCTAAAGCAGGCCCCTGGATGCTCATCTAACCGTAATTAAATACCTAAGACCCCTGAGCTTCCGGGGGCTCTGCCCCCTGGACCCCACCAAGGGCCCTATGGCGGGCCCCTGGGTGCTCATCTAACCGTAATTAAATACCTAAAAACCCTGAGCTTCCGGGGGCTCTGCCCCCTGGGCGGCCCCTGGATGCTCATCTGCCCGTAGTTGAATATTAAAACATCTGAGCTTCCGGGGGCTCTGCCCCCTGGACCACATGAATGGCCTTAAAGAGGGCCCCTGGATGCTCATCTAACCGTAAATAAATACCTAAAACCCATGAGCTTCCGGGGGCTCTGCTCCCTGGACTCTCCGCCAATTAGTGACCTGCCAGTGTCACAAATAAGGTATCTAAATATGCTTATCTGACCGTAATTTAATGCCTAAAAACCCTGTGCTTACGGGGGCTCAGCCCCTTGACCCCCTACCGGGGCTCAGGCCCTGGACCCACGCCAATTTACGTTCTACCTGATCGTTAATACATCTGCGGAGCCTGCATGTAACATGTAAGAGTGGTGGTGATGCAGATTTTTCTTCTGCTCCCCCCTTCCAAACGTTTTTGCTCATTACGTCACTGCCCCTGGAAGGTGAGCCCCTGGAATGTTTGCCCCCCCCCCCCCAAATCCCAAACTGCTTCCGGCGCGCCTGCCACCGGTCATGGTGGCATGGACTTGATTTCGAGACAGCCTACGATGACCAAGGCGAAGACGAGGTGGTGATTGAGCAAGGAAAGATGACATGTCAGGACTCGGTGGTCATCGGGAAGGTACATAGAGTCAGTCGATACAGGGCCGTGAGATGTGTCAAGAGATTCCCATCTCAACTTAAAAAGATGCAGGATATATATAATTCATATCAATATTTTGAATGGACTTGCAATTTCAAAGTTCATGCAGAGCGACCTATTATAATTTTGATATAAACTGAGATCATTCATTAAGTTCATAGTTCTTGTTCATTGTTTTATTTAGTAATTGATGATGGTGATGAGATGACGATGATGCAAATGATGGTGTTGATGATGCTTGATAATCTGACGATTGTGAGACAGCGAGAATGGAAAGAGGGGGATGAGACTAAAGAGGGAGAGAGAGGGGAGAGGGGAGAGAGAGTGAGAGTGAGGGAGAGAGGGGGAGAGAGTGAGTGAGAGAGAGATAGAGAGAGAGAGAGAGAGAGAGAGAGAGAGAGATGGAGAGAGAGAGAAGCATTGTACGGGGACCTCGGTTACCCAAATTTGAAAATGAAGCTCGGCTCCATCAACAATGACAACCGAAAGCTTTCAGACTGCAGGTCTCTAGCTGAACTAGGTAATTTGTTAATTAGCTTAATGCTTTATTTAATAATAATTTATTAAAATAAAGCTATAGCGATTGACCTTCAGACCACTTATACAGTCCTTGCCTACTATACATTGGAAAGATGCAGCGGTTTTAATGGACCTAATTCACCATTGATGAGTGAATGAGGTTCGATTGATGTGAAGATATTTGTTGAAACACATGGCTACAGATTTAGCCCGACAGTCAGTATCCATGTCATGTTTCGTTTAAATAAGGGAAAGTTGGGCTGGAAATACTGTTTATTTTGCTTTGAAAATGAAAATAAAATTAAGTGATATAAATAGAAAGAATGGTTTGAAAATGAAATAAATATAATGTATAAACAAACACAACTAACCGAAAAGCCGGGTGAAATATATTAGGAAAGAGAGAGAGATGATTTAATTGACTTTTTTTGTATATAATGTGAAATAATTATGCCTGACGTGAGTAAGAAGCTCAAAAGAAACTTTATTCGTTGAAACATACTTATCAGTACATGAGACTTCAACTGCAGCATCCATCAGCACATGTAGCTCTGTTGTTGTACATTACTGACATATCACTACATGGTGGAATTATTAACGTTTAGACTTATGAGATATACATGTGTAATTACATCCCCTTTTCGTAAAAAACAAAGAATACACTATTGTCTTGTTTTCCCCATAATACCAGGATGTCGTCCATCACATTATCCATGCCTTCTACTTTGGTGACACCATCTTCTTTGACCTTGATCTGATGTATTCCTGGCATGCAATCCAAGTGATAGGTCTGCATATCTCTCTTTGACATGACGAGTTTCCTGTGCTGCATCGACTCTATCGACCATTTATTTATTTATTTATTTATTTCTAATCTTTTGACAGGGTAGCCCATTCACCAACAAGTAGTGGTCTTCCATGGGGCCCTGAATAAACATGAACATATTATTTACATCGTTTATAACGTTTGTACAGAAAAGTTAGACAAATAATACTCGTTTGCAAAATAAACATATATCATTAACCCAGTAATGTGAATAGGAAAATATTGATTAAGTCGCAATTATGTGAATAAGTCATGTTAATATTACAGAACATGCACGTAGTGTATGTTCGGCTGAGCCAATCTTTTTAATGAATTGACAGAGGAAGCCGTTCTCAACGAATTATCTAGCTTATTCCATTCAAATAATGGAAGAAACAATTGGCTACACTTATAACAATCAGTGTGAAATCTAGGCACCTAAAACATCCACTGTCTATTTGCCTTGTATGATGCTCATGTACATCATTAGGATTGATTAAGCCTACCTGAAGGTAAGAAGGTGCTAAGTTATGAACGCATTTTATATCATCATAACGCGACTTAACTCAAACCGCTTGTCTAGTGTCAACAAATCAGCCGACGGTGTGTCATATGTCTTGTTCAATATTATTCTTGCGGCCCTCTTATGATTTTTTGCAGCTTAGTTGTATGAGAATGAAATCTGTTCGACCATACCACAGAGCAGTATCGACCCTCTTTATCAAACAAAGTTGTTGGCAGGATTGGAGTCCCAATATTGGTTGCACATGACGTGCTGATCATCAACCTGACAATCTAGGTTATAAAACCTTTCCATAGGAGCGTTGTCTTGCCTACTGGATGTATCCTATGCTCTGAGTACACCATCAGCCTTGAACTTGACTTCAGCAATGGCGATCTCAGCTTTTGTTGTACCACTGATGGTATAATACAGTGTTATACTGGGCACCAGTGTCCATTTTAAATCGCACTTTCTTGGAGCCAAATTTCAGATCGACAAACCAGTCTTCTGAGCTCTCTGATGACTTGATGACATCAACGAAGATGTCCTGCATTTCTTTTTAGGCATCGATAGCATGCACTGGCTTAATTACCACTTCTGTCCTTCTTTTCTGGTTTGGACAGTGATGTCTGATTTACAAACTCTTGCAGAGTGGCATTTTTCTTAAAAAGTCATTATATGATCATGCGAGACTCTTGAAATAATATTTCAGGCATTTGAAAATGAGTTTCTGCTAAATTCGAACCCTTGACTGCAGGGGCGGCGATTTATTTCATGACGGGGGGGGGGGGGGGGTGGAACGAAATACAAGGGACAAGGGAGCACAGTGAACGAGAGGGGGCGAAGTGGACGGAAGTATACCCCCTCACCAGAGGGGGGGGGGGGGGTCTCAGAATTGGTTTGGACGGGGGTGTGCTGCCCAAACCTCGAAACCCCAACCCATTTTTAAGGGCCATTTCGCGCGATTTTTTCTGGAAATAAAGGACCATTTTTGAAAAAAGGACCCATGTTTAGGGATATTTTGTTAAAAATATGGACCCATGTTTAGGGATTTTTAAGTGAAAATTGACCCATTAAAGCGGCACACCCCGTATGTCTTAATATGTGATCCCCCGGGCCCCCCTCACAAGTTTTTTAAGTTGTGTTGTATTAAGAAATGACATTCCTTAGCAATATATACTTTTTTCAACACTTCACTTTTATTTTGCCTGTAACTAGTGCGCAATATGAAGGGTTGTAAATATTTAGTAGGTAAATCTTAGTAAGTAGGGAGCTGAGGCATACATAAAGTGTAAAACTGTGCTTACGTAATACCAACAGAATACAGATTTTCTACAATATTTACTTGTATATTTTTGAAGGATATTTATGCGAGGGAGCGTAGCGACCGAGCGAGAAGATTTTTGCATTTTTATTAGTCTAAACGCTGCACTTTTTTGGCCCTCTAGAGCATATAAGTGTTAAAATCTTTAGTCAGTATTAGCTATATACATTCTTTTTGTGTGCCCCTTTCAAATTTTCCGAGGGGGGGGGGGGGGGGGGGGACTAGTCCCCCGTCCCCCGGGATCGCCGCCCCTGCTTGAATGTACAATAACATAGGCCTATGTGATGTCATTTTGTGAGGAGATTACTTGTAGTCTGACGGTATTCATCTAAAATGTATGTTTTCAAACTTAACAATTTTAATTATTTATCGATTAATCAGACTGGTACTATTTCTAAAAACCCATTCAATACTTTTATATTCTTATTTCATTTCATTTCATTTCATTTATTCAACCAGTATAAAAACAATTTACAATGAAAATACAATATACAATATACAATATAATGGTTAGGACCCCTAAGAAGCAGAAATCTGCTTATATTACATGAATAAATGATATTGATGATTCGTGTTCAGACTAATATAACTAAACGCGATGAATATTCCATGCTCTTGCCAATGTCTACCAACATGCTTTCCATTCGTTAACTGAATCCATATGCCATACTCTTCCGCGATTGTTGAATACTGTAAGATTATACGTGCTGCTATGGAAAGCATGTTGGTAGACATTGGCAAGAGCATGGAATATTCATCGCGTTTAGTTATATTAGTCTGAACACGAATCATCAATATCATTTATTCATGTAATATACCCAGACACCTTGCGAAAAAGGAGCTCATATTCGGCTTAGCCTTTTGACAACCATTCCATTAATGTAATTGATTGGAGGGAGAGAAGGGGTACGGTTACATTGTAGGTGCTGAACAAATACATGCAAATGAAATACCCCGTTTCTCTTGGTCGAATGCAGGGTCTTGGGGCTTTTCAATCACTGTAATTCCACACACAAATATCGTTTATTATGCAGCGGCGTATCCAGTGTATAGGTGTCCGCCAAAATATTGTAAAGTCGTGTAGGTCTATAGGGAAAGATATATCGCCTCGTGTGAAAATCATTTTTTGAAGAATATACGTTTACTATACCGTATCCAATTCGTGATTGAAAGTTCAGGACAAAATGAACATTTATAGAATCCTGCGTAATGGAATGATGAAACCAATAAATATAGAGAGGGGAGAGATAGGAGGAGAGAGAGTGTGTGAGTAAGAAAGAGAGAGGGAGAGATATGAGGAGGAGGAGGAGAGAGAGTGAGAAAGAGAGAGAGAGAGAGAGAGAGAGAGAGAGAGGGGAAGGAAGGAAGAGTTTGGAAACAGATATACAAACCAAAGTAGGGATGCCCTCCCACAAAAAGAAAAATCCTAATATACCCCTTTTTTGTTATTGGCTCATATTATTATTAATCCAGAATGTAATGATCGAGTACAACACCAACTGAACATTTGAAGTGAAAAAAAAAGGTTTATGAGAGTTTTTGTTTAGGTGGACTTAAAAAAAAGTGAAAAGAAGAAATGGAAAGGAGGAGAATGAGAGATGGGTAGCGGAGAATTTTGAAGAGAGCGTGTCCGTGAGACTAAAACTAAAAGGAAAGATTGAGGGAGAAAGAGATAGAGTGGGTGTGTGTCAGTGTGTATGTACGTGCAGTTTATGAGACTGAGAAGGCGGGAAAGAGAGAGTCAGGTCCGATATTTTGTTGTTGGATAATAATTAATTTACACTTCTAAGCACCACGCGATCTGGCTCGACGCGGATGAACGCTTTTCATTGTTGATCCGAGTCCACATCCCGTTGTCATGACAACATAATACTGCATCAATTGGTACAGGGAGAATGAGAGGAGAATGCGCATACTCATGGGCATAACGCACTATTCATTTTTTTATAGGCAACGGATCAAAAAGACTCCGAAGGATAAATTGATTTAGCGCTCTCAAAAACTGCATGTTTGCTGTGGTGTTGCATGAAATCATGTCATTTGGGCGGCTTCACGTATAGGATCCAGCTCTGTGTTGAAAGAAGTTTAGCCTGTAGTTAGGTATGGTCGATCTTATCTTAATCGTCGAGATAGTTTCAAGATAGTTCCAAGAAACTTGAAATGTGATAGCAGATTTCTCTTCTTCATAATTTGACAATGTTCTCCCTCTAGACTGAAACGGATTAGGAAGGACAGTAGCATGCGATATTAATCGTGAACCTTTTTTTTAAACTTTATTAATCAAATTCCCATAATCTTTATGTATCGATGCCGGTTCTTTCCTCGTTTGGAGGGCGGTAGAAAGCAGTAGCTGTACCAGTCAGATTTTGAGCAGTTTCAATTGCATTCATCCGCTCAACATCCTCACAGTTGGTGATATTTAAGTTGGCTGAATAAAAGGATAATAACCGACAGAGTTATGGCTTGCCAATTCGGACTCTTGTCTTCTTCTGGTAAATACCTGACCTCGGACTTTGATGGTAAGATCAGTGTTAGTCCTCTGGACGCATCGGTGAACAAACTGATCAAAGGACAGCTCTGGAGTTTAGAAAGCGACTCCAATGACCAACAGGTACAGTCAGAAGATGACTCACAAATATATGCACTCTATTCTACGAATGGTCATTATCTTTCCGTGGATAAGTCGGGGAAGGTGACTGCAGATGCCGAGGAAATCGGCGAGGAACAGCGGTTCGAGGTCGACGCCGGAAGCGGCGGTAACGGCGCTTGGGTTATCCGTAGTGTCGCCCATGATACCTACCTGGGTATCAAGAGCAAGAAGGTCCTTTGCAAGAAGCGTGAATCGTCGTCTTCGGACCAACGTTGGTACGTACGACTCTCCATTCACCCACATTGCTGCTTGCTCAGCGTCAAGGCGGAGAAGTTTGCACACGTGCCGCAGTCAGGGCGCTATTTGACGTTCGACGCAACGGTTCCTTGGCGGTCAGATACCCTACTGCAACTCAAGTACAGTGAGGGATATGGCTGCTTTAAAACAGCCACCGGAAGGTATATCACCCGGGAAGGGAACTTTGTTCCTTCGCTCATCCCAGACTGTCTCTTCGTTCTCCAAGTTACTGGTGATCAAATCGATCTCAAAGACTACAAAGGACTCTACATGTCTGTCAACACGAGGGGAAGGTTGTTGTGTACAACTTGTAAAGATAGAGCTTCGTTTACACTGAAACCAAGCTACCCTCATGTCACCTTCCACACAAAAGTCAAAGGAACTTGGATGAAACTATTTGCCAAAGAAGGTAAGTTTTGGTCCAAGCTTTAAAATAAAATCTCTGTATGACTCCCGTCTCAAGTAAATGTCATAAGTTTGAGTCCGTACATGCAGACATTGCCATTAAACACACTTAAGGAGATTACAAAATAACAAATAAACTAACAAACTAACAAAGTTTAAATAGGATGTGCACGAACAGTTATCATCAGGTGTCATTTCGTTTGCCAGAATCATGACTATAAAATCACGCACCTCTATTTCAACACAAAACGCTTTTCATTTTGGATTCATTTTTTAAACGATGTCATAATCATCACACGGCGCGTCACAGACGGCGCCAGTCACTGACGCAATCCTACGTCTGGAAATGGCACCTCGTATTCAACGGGTTAAGTCTATATGTCTTCATGTTGTCATATGAAATTTAATCATTCGTAAATGTCATGGTGATCTTATTGTTCAATAGGTTCCAATGAACTTACAACCATCGAATCCACGAAGACCGAGGAACACGAAGACGAGGTGGTCTTCGAGCTATCTCCCCTCTGTGCCTCGACCACGCCCAACTCCAAGTGGGCCCTCGTCACGGCTGATAATCGTTGCGTCAATGTAGATCCCGAGAGTCGACTATGCGTCTCGTCTAAAGCAACGCAGTAAGTGCCTAAGTGTCGTGTTTGAATTTGACTTCCTTCCGATTTGATTTGAATGATTACTGCCCACTGTATACGAGGCGCCATTTGCCTGAAGTAAGATGGCGTCAGCCACCGTTGCCCTATTTCATGCTTAATGTGAGAACATATCTTTTTTATACAAAAACTCAATGCACATGCAAGTACAAACAATGCTTTAATAACTGATGTATGGGCTAATTGACTTTCTGTTATGATTAGCGCAGGCATTGAAATGACGCTCCTTGTGTAATGGGCAATATTCACACACTTAGGGAATTTCAAAATTGCTTAGCCTTTAAAGCCACCAGTCGAAGACATGCCGAATCGGCAACAAGTCGGTGGGCTTTCCGCTTACGCACAACTAGACTAACTTTATGATATCTAAAGCTCATTGCAGATGATGCGTCATTGGCCCGACGTAGTACTGCGTCAGCGACTATTGCCGTCTTTGACGCATCACACGAGGATGACATCTGTAAAAAATGTAAAATGAACAGCACGAACCTTGCTTGGAATTACTAGCTTATATGGCCAAATTGTCAGTTTCTGTACATTGTTTTGAATTCAGATTACATGATTGATATTTGTCGTGATAAGCCAAATGTTTATTACTGGGATTGTCCATTAAAAACGGCTCACAGTGAATTGATTCAGATTCTGGAATGAGAACATAAAATTAACGATTTATCATTATTCTTTTTTAACCTTTAACAAAAAAATCCAATCATTTGTATTAGCCATGAACGTGTCCCAGGTGAGTGAATAAAAATCCCTGACAATATAATCGCATCCCCGTCCAGTAGCGTACGTAGTGTGTGTCCTGCTATTTATGGGGGTAATGTCACTATTGGGGAGATGGGGGGGGGGCGCCGCGCCGTTCTCACGTAGATGAAATGAAAATATACACGGCCATCGATTAGATGGGAGGATGTTGGATGATTCATGATCATCCTCTTTCACGTTCAATCTCCCACCTCTATGATTCTCTCTTTTCCCCACCACTACCTCCCCCTTCATTATTTGATTTGGGATGTGGAACGAGCCCCCTGTGCCCCAATGCAACCCATAACCACGCAATCTAAAATTGTATTCCAAATTGAATCTCCGAGGAATGGCCCGCGTTACATGCGTCACGAGGCAGAATTCGCTTTGATGAGAAAATAAAATCCAATTATGCTTCAATAGATGATTACTTTAGAACAAATGTACCCCTGATAGAGATAGATCATAGAGTGGGAGAGAATACGAAACCTGATTAGTTTCTGTAATGTATGTATATTGGTAAGATTATATGCAGTTAATGTTTCTAGTGACCTGATTAAATGAATATGTGATGAATAATCGCGAGGCAGGCTGATTGGAAATCAACATATAAGCAGATCATTAATAATTAGGGATGTATGGGGATGGTAACGCTCTACTTACAGCCTTGTGATCTAGAGACAAAAACAGCAGACAAAAAATGTATAATATATACCCTTCAAAATACGAAATTATATATTGAACGCTAAGTAGCACTGAACCAATCGTCGCCATGTTGGACTATTTAGAATTCAAGATACATGGACCGCTGAATAATAAGTGTACTTTCTTTAATTATATTATATCTTGGTATACCCGATAGTGCTTTTCAATATTTGCAAGTGCCCACAAATATATTTAGTTGCCTTCCATGACAATAATCCGGATAATCATGATAATATCACGGTCTGTGTATTGTACTGCAGCACTAAAGAATGATAAAGTATGTGTTTGTTTCTATGTCGTGTCATTTTTTTTCCCCGAAGTTGATATAATTCTTTCAGTTATTCATTTTTTTCCTTCGAAATTAAAAGAAATTTAGCGGGAAAATAACGATACAGTGCAAGAATTACCATAAGTATGCCCAAGGTTACTTTTTTCAGTAATAGGAAAAAGAGTGGTGCGCTTGAATTTGCTAAATAAATATTGTCCCCCTCCTCTGCTCATATTTTGGAGCCAATATTTGGAAGCGACTACAATAACTATCGCACGTACAAAAATTAGATAATGATGCCTTATTAATTGCATTATCATAGGACTAAAGATCAGGCTAGACATTGTCTGCTCATCGATTTAATTATGTCTTGGTCGATTAGCGAGTCTAAATTTAATATCATCATACCGTCGCCGAATCGCTTTACAAAATTATCCAAACAATGGAAAGATTAATAACACTCACAGAGGTGGGTTTCATCGATGGTATTTGGAAATGAAGGAAGTTTAAAAGATGAATAGAGGCTACTCGGAAACTAAAATATTAACTTTGAGGTTAATTTTCCCTCTTTAAATGTATAAGTTTGTGGACGACTTTGAATAAAGGAGACGGTATGACGCAATAAGAACGTCGTCTGACTCTCATGGATTTTCGTTGTGCGCCTCTTGGAGTCGAGTCCCGCGCACAGCAGACAAAAATGAAATTTAAAAAATATTGTAACTGCGTCATGTTTAAGTGCACCCTCCCCTCTGTTCTCGATGCAGGCTCATATTCAAGGAGTAACACTCCGTTTCTCGGATAGGACGTTAACTGGAAGCCCCGTGCATATATGGTGTTACCATGGTTACACCGTATATGCACGTTAATACGCTTCACTTCTCGCAAAGAGTATAGGTGTCAACCCGGTGTTTAGTGTGCCTGGATATACACAACCGGTAATCTACATACAGATCTTCGTGATAAGCTGCATAGCCTTTGAACATTAACAAGAGAAGAAAGAAGGGAAGAAGAAAAAAAGAAAGAAAGAATATCTATTAGTCCAAGTGTCATGACCATTTCAATTTAAACATGAGGTAGTAAGATCGACTTGTTTTCGTCTGTTCAATTCTAATCTTTGTAATGAGTGTATAATAGATCAACCAGCAAGGACAAGGCTTTTAGGACTGATCATTAATCCCATAATTAATCATCACGACTCACGAGTTTATCCCCCTCAATATCAAATATATATGTATTTTGCCTATTCAGCCGAACTGCTTTAATAGGAGAGAATTTCAATCAAATATTTAGAATCAATCGATCAAAGTACATGTATACAACAATAATGATATATGATATATGTATACAGCAGTAGGTCTACTCTACACCGTCTCTGTCTGCTGCGTTAATCATGTGGCCAAATCGGCTTTACGCCCCCCCCCTCCCTCGTTTGAATGGCGCCCCATAATCAATACAAGTGTATTAAGTTGATAGCAGGGGCGGCGATCCCGGGGGACGGGGGGGGGACACGTCCCGGAAAAATTGGAAAAAGTGCAAAAAAAATAATGTACAGCAAATAGTGACTAAAGACTGCAACACACTATTAGGCTTTGGAGGGCCCAAGAGTGCAGCGTTTAGACAAATCAAAATGCAAAAATCTTCTGGCTCGGGAGCTATGCTCCCTCGCATAATATCCTTCAAAATGAACAAGTAAATATTGTAGAAAAGTGAAGTGTGAAAAAAATTACATTGTTTGTTTTCATACTATAGTTTTGCTAAGGAATATAATTTTGTAATACAACAAAAACTTCAAAACCTGTGAGGGGGTAGTCACTTTCGTCAACCTCACCCGTCTAATTCAATATGCTCACTCACTCGGGCTTTGGGCAGTTCCACCCCCCCCCCTCCCGAAAAAAATCAAACGTGGTGTATTTCTAATTCGATACCAGTGACTAATTTACAAATGTTGCTGAAATGGCATGATTTTCCCTGAGCTTCCGGGGGCTCTGCCCCCTGTACCCCATCAAGGGTCCTAAGCGGGCCACTGGATGCTCGTCTGACCATATTCAAAAGCCTAAAACCCTGAGCTTCCGGGGAATCCACCCCGAGACCTCACAAGGGCCCTAAGGTGGCCCCTGGATGCTCATCTGATCGTAATTTAAGCTTCTGGGGGCTTCGCCCCCTTGACCTCACTCCGATTAGTGACCTACATGCAAGTGTCACAAATATGGTATCAAAATATGCTCATCTGACCCTTATTAAATGCCTAAAAACTCTGAGCTTCATGGGGCTCCGCCCCTTGACCCCAGCCGGGCCTTTGCCCCTGGACTCTACGCCAATGTACGCCCCACTTGCTTTGCTCTATCTGATCGCAAATACTTTAGCCCCCCCCCCCCCCTCCCACTACAACTTTGAAAAAACGTTCCGCGGGGCCTGCATGTAACATGTAAGAGCGGTGATGATGCGGATTGTTTTTTCCGCCCCCCCCCCAAAAAAAAAAAAAATGTTTTTGCTCATTACGTCACTCCTCCCTCGTTCCTCGCATTTCGTCGTCCCCCCCCCCCCCCCCCTGTCATGAAAAGAAATCGCCGCCCCTGGTTGTTAGTTTGCGGGACTGCCAATATATATTTCACCCCAGAACCTGCCCCCTTTTCAAAATCAATGTCTGGATATGCCTCTGCTATTATGTACATCAATCTAAAGATACGGTCAAGGGCGTTGATTGTGTTTAAAATTCAAAAGTACAATGCATGCCAATTTGCCAAACGTACATTCCCATGCGTTACAATAATCTTTTATTAACAATTGAATTTGACCATTGTTATTTCTCTATACTCGTAATGAATACACTATGCATAGTCGATAACCCCCATTTTCGTCATACCCAAAATAATGCAATGATTGGATTGATTAAATATGACAAACTGTATGTCGGGGTTGGGATAGAAGGAGGCTGTAGAAAACAGCAGAATCCATCTAATCACGTATTGGAGAGATAACATTCGTTCTGAATAATGATAACTATTTCGAATTGATACCACGTCATATCTTGGAAATTTTAGGCAATTAATCATAAAAACCCAATCATTCTATAAGCCTTTATAATAGATCTGTTATACCTGTGTATACTGTAAATCGATGAAGCGAGTGGGAATAAGCTATTTATATCAGTGTTCATCTGATTTAATGATGTAACAAATTGTCTGCAATATCTGATAGTGTAGGATATCAGTCTGGTTCGCTGTACTATTTTACATTACGTCATGGTCGTAAAACAATGGAGCGAAAAACTAAAACCAGCATCATGGAGATTGCCTTTTGCATCTCCATGGAGATACCATTTTGGCTGCTGATATAATTGTTTTGAATTCCAGAACAAGAACTAAATGATTATTTAATACAGATTATAATACGTAACGCTCAATTTTTCAAAAAAATGTTTATCCCACCGTTCGTTGTGTAGCCTAGATCTAGAATATCATTATGTAGATTATAATAAGTGGCCATATTTTAATGAAAATTTGGTACAAAAGATGTGTTGTTTTCCGGTTGACATAGGCGCCGGAAGTGGGGGGGCAGGGGGGGGGCAGTTGCCCCCCCCCCCAGTCAAAAAAGTGGGGGGGGGGGGGGCAAAACGCATTTTTGCCCCCCCCCCCAAAAAAAAAAAAAAAAACGCCCCCCCCCCCTCAAAAAAAAAAAAAAAAACAGTAAAGGAATAAACATGGTTTGTATTTTTAATCCAAAAGAACGTCACAATAATAAAAACCTGAATTAAATCACATATACAATTCTAATCAAAGAAAAAGGAAAGTTCACAGGAATTAAATTTCATAAACATTGCGCATGCCACCTATACGGTATTCAGGCGCGGATCTACGGGGGGGGGGTTAAGGGGGTTTAAACCCCCCCCCCCCCCCCCCCCTTGGGCGGCCCAGAAAAAAAAAAAAAAAAAAAAGGGAAAAAAAAGAAAAAAAAAAAGAAAAAACGAAAGAAAAAACGAAAGAAAAAAGAACGCACGCTGGAGAGAAACCCTTTCAAGTGCAAATATTGTGAGAAGATATTCAACTCATCTGGTAACTTAACCAAACACATGATAACTCTGGATATAACTGTGTATTAAACTGTTACTTGATTTAAAAAGACGTTATCATGCACTGCTTTTTATGGTCTCCATTGTGTTAATAGATGCCAGGAAAACATCACTTACGGGGTTCAAATAAACACCCCCCAAAAAATCGGCTCGCCGCTTCGCGGCTCGTGGACGATGCTCCGCATCGTCATTATTTTGGTCAAACCCCCCCCCCTTAGCAAAAAGCTAGATCCGCCCCTGGTATTTTAAACGGAGGTCTCTATAATAGCGATACGCGCATATCGTGGACATATTGTGCGAGAATGGGAAAGCGTGTCCGTTTTTTTGTTATAGGGGTGAGAAGACATGAGCCCCTGAACGCTGGTGTACTGATGGGGGGGGGGGGGGGTAATGTATTTCTTATTCGAAACAAGTGATTTACAAATGTTGATGTTGTGACATGATTTTCCGGCATTTTTTCTCCATTTTTTTTGTAAGTCATACCTTTTTATGCGTTTGTTGGAAAATAAGAAATTCCCACATTACAGTCAGGCGAAATACGCTTATTTAGAAGCCTTTATGTCATGGTCTGCAAAGTGGCTCGGCTCGAGCCCCCCCCCCCTCCTTTTTTAAAAAGTATGTTAAAGAGAAAAAGAAAGAAAGACGGAGAAAAAAATAAGTTACCTGCCAATGTCACAAATATGGTATAAAAAATGCTCATCTGACCGTAATTAAATGCTTAAAACCCCAGAGTTTACGGGGGCTCCACCCCCGGACCCCACCAAGGGACCAAAGGCGGGCCCCTGGATGCTCATCTGACCGTAATTAAATACCTAAAACTCCCGAGCTTCCAGGGGCTCTGCCCCCTGGACCCTACCAAGGGCCCTAAGGCGGGCCCCTGGATGCTCATCTGACCGTAGTTAAATATTAGAACCTCTGAGCTTCTGGGGGCTCTCCCCCCCCCCCCTTGGAACACGTCAATTGCCTTACAGAGGGCCCCTGGATGCTCATCTAACCGTAATTAAATACCTAAAACCCCTGAGCTTCCGGGGGCTCAGCCCCTTGACCCCCTGCCGAGGCTCATGCCCTGGACCCCACGCCAATAAACGCTCTACCTGATCGATAATACTCCACTTTGAAAAACGTTCCGCGGGACTAAGACTGGTGGTGATGCAGATTTTTCGTCTGCCCCCCCCCTTCCGAACTTTTTTCTCATTACGTCACTGCCCCTGGAAAGTGAGCCCCCTGGGATGTTTGCCCCCCCCCCCCCCCCCCAATCCCAAACTGCTTCCGGCGCGCCTGCCGGTTGACAATAATGTAATTGCCAATACTGACGTGTAGTCCGCACTTGTTGTTTGTCTACGGTAGTGGTACAATGGTTTCTATTGACAAACTTAGGGTTCGAATCCTTGCCCCGTAAGATGTACTGACAAACCAGTTTGAAAGCCACTAGTTTCTATTATACAGGTAGTTTATTCATGGGTACACTGAAGCACACTTTCCATACATTAACAGCTGTCTGTGCTCATAATTCCATAGCACTTTGGCAGCCAATAGAAACAGCACATTACATTAATTTGATTAATGACTTTTCCCTCTCCATTGTTAATACAACGTTGGCATGGTAACGATGGGAACGCTTCGGTGATTATGGAGGTTATTATGGCAGCTGAAGACATGGTAGATATCATGAAATGTCAATATAACAAAATAAACATAAACAAAACTTTTATTCTTCTTGTTACTAGTATGATATTCCATTACTGCTATCATCATCGTACTCGGATGATGATCATCATCATCCTTACCACCACCACCACCATCAATATTATCGTCCTTTCCCCCTTCTTCTTCTTCTTCTTCTTCTTTTTCTTCTTCTTCTTCTTCCTTTCCCCCTTTTTCTCCTTCTCCTCCTCCTTCTTCTTCTCTGCTTCGTCATCCTTTTCTTACAATTCAAACCAGGGAATATTTTCCAATTATAGGGATGGATGAAAGATTGAATAATCAGTATTATTACAATATATAAAATATAAAAAATGACTTATAAAACATTACGCCATCCCATTACGAAATATACTAAAATCATAACAGCCCCGGTGTACAGAGGCGGAAAGTAATCTAATTTGTCTGTAATTGCTCTCATTCAATTATCATTATGCCGGAGATCCGCCATTTCTTCCACCGAGCACCAAGCGATCTCATCAATAACCTCCACCATTTTTGTTTGTACTGCGGGAAAATTTAGCCAAATTATATCTAGGCATTGAGCAACGTTCGGGGAGGCCTCGGGCAGTTGATAAAAACTGAGGCAGAGTCATGGCGACACAATTTACAATTCATTTACGCTATGTTTTTCTTTGTTCTCATTCTCCTCTTCTTCTTTCGCCTCCTTCCTTTACTTTCAGTGTCTTCATCGTAGGTATTTTCTTTTTGCATATATTTTGTATACCTCTTCTTCTCCTTCCCTCCTCCTTTTCATTTCTCACTTCTCCACTCTTTGTTGTTTCTTACTCATAACGCTCCCTAAATATAGTTCCAAGTTATTACTGGCGACTGCCCCCCCCCCCCCCTCCTCCTGCAAAAAGGATGGACGCTGTTTTTTTGGTTAATGATGGTGACACAATGGTCGCCGGTCAGATTATTCCGTGATGGTGCTTAGACTGTACTAGCCATGATGTAAACTGCAGTTATTGTTACAACAAGATCGCATACGACGCAAATACTTTCGAGGAAAAAGAGCAATTTCCTTTATAGCCCTTTATCTCATAGAAATCGTGTTCACATTACGTTTATATGTCATTGTAATCATGTTGTTTGCATATTAGAATGTACGTTACTGGACAAGCCTGTTAATGTTAGTTTTTTGAAAGTCTTTGCGGTCGTATTTGGTTCATTCTTCGACGTCGCCGATAGACGTGTCACGTCGTTAACAATAAACATCTAAACCTGTTGTCGATAACATAATACAATTTATGCTGTAAAAACCCCGCTTTCTATTTCCGCTTTTCGCATATAGCCTGTCCTTTATATACCGTACTTTTGACGGGACTTTTGACCTGATTATTTAAAAAGTATTCTCAGAATATCATAAATTATTTTCATTTACCATTTTTTAGCACGGCAAAGCAGTTTGAATTCGAGTTCATCAATAACTCGTTCGCCCTCCGCCACTCAAACTCCCACCAATACGTCACCGTCGACGCCTCCGGCCAACTATCACTGACAGCCAACATCAACGACATCGCAGGCAAGATCGGCGTCCAGCTCGTCAACCGCACGTCGCTCATTCTCCAAGGGGAATTCGGGTTCGTCAAGCGTGAGACCGGGGGCAGGAACAACAAGGTCAAATGCAACTCGGCCGAGTACGACGAATTGAGTTTGACCTATGAACCGGAAACGAACACCTATCGGATTAAAGGTAAGAATATAAATTGTTTTCATACTTTATTGCAGGGACAAAACAGTTTCAGAATATTTGATAACATGTTTTTTTCATTGAAATAGAACAATAGCCATTAGGGAATCGCTCAACTGTCTCAAACATATTCAACTTTGAAATGGTTTAAGTAGATGTGGGCAATCAATTCGTTTATCAGTTAGTCTCAGACTGCACATACATAGATCCATGGTCTATTTAGGCTGATAGATGCTAAACTTATTCTTTTCACCATCGTTTGATTTTACCTTTAGATCCGGATGGGAACCCGTGGTGCATGGACTCCTTGAAGGAACATGTGACCGCACCCTCCATGGGCCAGCCAACCTCTTTTATCCTCGAGGTTCACGCAACACTCGGTAGAGCCAAGCTGGCTATACGTCCCCTACATCCAGACAACGACTATTTCCTCAAAGGCTACAAGAATGGCGCCCTCACGGCAACTGGTGAAACCCTGGCTAAGGAAACCTTGTGGACATTTATCTAAATCAAAGTGCGAGGATTAACCTTTTAGAGAACGGGGGAAGCATCATTGCATTAATGGTCAATATAGATCCGGAGAAAAAAATTCTCGAAAAAATATACTAATGCATTCCAATGCGAAGTAGAGGTATCATGCTTCAGCGGATACGTCACCGGTCAGTGGATCACATGGTTCGCGGTTCAAGTCCGGCTACGGCACTAACGTCCTTTGGCAAAATCATAATCTACGTCTGCCACTCTCCATCCAGGTGTAGTGAAAGGGTTCCTGTCAGGAATGTATTCCTTGCGTGCTTTGAGCACATGAGAGCAGATGGGCTAGAGTCAGTGCAATAATGATACGCTGTATGCGCCTTGCATGAGCATCCCCTGGGATGGATATGTCATCAATATTGTGAAACATAATGTTCAAGTTCAAGTTCAGTTTATTTCACATCCAATAAAAACTTACAGCATTATAACATTCAAAATACAATTATACAAAATGCAATATATATAGAATATAATAAGAACAAATAAAACGACAAAATAAAACAACAACAGTAACACTAAAAATGATTAATGGGTGGAGTAGGGATGTGAGGGACCAGAAAAGGCCATTGACCTATCGAGGCTGGTCCCCTTTTTCTACAACCCCAAAAGTAAAATCTTCAAAGTAATTAAATGCAAAATATTGACAATATAGACATTACATTAACTAAGACATATATACACACATACAAGGACAGGCAGAATTAATAAAAGCTAAAAAAGTATATTGTAACTTGATATTTGTTTGTGTTTAAAATTACGCTTAAAACTAGACAATGTTGGGCATGCTTTGAGAGAATCTGGTAAGTTATTCCAAATAATGGATCCTTTATATTTTATTACTGTTCTTGACAAATTATAGCGAAATGAAGGAACATAAAGTTTGTGTGAATTTCTAGTACTATATTGATTTATATCTCTATTAAAAATAAAATAATTATTAAAACAATCAGGTAAAGTAGATATATTGTACATGTAAGAGAACATAAAAGCACCAATACTTATATCATATAGATCATAAAGTTTTAAAAACTTCAACTTAAAAAACAATGTACCTGTATGTGCTCTATAATATGAGTTTGTTATTACCCTGACGGCTCTTTTTTGTAATAAAAATAGCTTTTGAAGCAGATACGAAGCGCAATTGCCCCATACAATAATACAATAATTAAAATAAGGCAAAATCATAGAGTTATACAATTGTACAAGTATGCGTAATGGTAAAATATCTTTGAGTCTATTTAAAACACCAATGACCTTTGACAGCTTGTTAGAAATATAATAAATGTGGTCCTTCCACGTTAAGTTTTCATCAATAATGACGCCTAAGAAAGTAACTTGGTGTACTTGCTTAATTTCTTTACTATTTATACAAATCTTGATAGCAGCTTCATTTACATATTTATTTCTTGTTTTAAAAATTACATAGTTTGTTTTTTCAAAATTAATCAACAATTTATTGGCAAAGAACCACTTGTGTATTTTAACAATTTCAGAATTCAATAGAATATTCATTTCTACAGGATCCTTACCAGATAAAAACAGAGTGGTGTCATCAGCAAATAAAATAGAAGATAAAATATTGCTTACAGATGGCAAGTCATTGATATACAGTAAAAACAAGAGCGGGCCAAGATTAGAACCTTGCGGCACACCAGTTAAAATAGTGCTGTGATCAGAGTAACAATTACCCAAGCTAACATATTGCTTTCGGTTTGATAAATAACTTTTAATTAAAATGTAACTATTGTTATTGCTATTTCCCGTATAGACGCAGGCTGTTCCAAAGCTGACTGATTGATCATTTTATAATAATAATAATCTATATTATATATAGCGCATTTTCCATATACATGTTCAAATGCGATTTTATATTGTAAACAGGAGGTATTTAGAGATTAATTGCTGGATACGAAGAGATATGGGTAGGTTATTCCACAGTTTAGGAGCAGCAGTCGATTAACTTGATTGTGAAGGCTCTGTCACAACGTGTTGGTAGCTTGGGGATCAATGGATGGTTCAGCGCGAAGCCTTAAAGGAGCGAACGAAGGGAGTAGGAGGATGGTTGCCTGATAGTTATGAGTTTAGATTGGTAGGGAGGAGCAAGACCGTGGGTGTATTTGGAGGTGAGAAGAAGTATTTTATTTTGAACCCGGGACCTGATGGTGATCGAGTCAGTTCAATTGACGAAGGATAGGTTTCATGTGACAGAACTTGGGTAAACTTGTGGCAAGTCTAGTGGCAACATTTTGAATTCAGTGTAGTTTTTCAATGTGGGTTGCAGTGGCACCATAGAGTAGACCATTACACTCTAAGAAAAAAAGGGTGCAAAATAAGAGTTTGCACCCTTTACATAAAAATGAACCCTATTGAAGGAAAAGGGGTTCAAAAAAGGGTGCAATATAAGATTTTGCACCCTTCCCACAAAAATGAACCCTAACAACCCAAAAAGGTGCAAAATAAAAGTTTGCATATTGCATGCATATTCATGATTACTTTCCCACGTGTTCACATAAAAATACATTTATCATATGATTTGTTAAGCAAATTATGACAATGCACATCAATTTTGTGATTTGTATTTTCCTTCTGCTATCATTAACCAATAGATTATTTTGTCTGATCATGTTACAATTACATTCACGTTTTAGCAATATATATATTGATTATATGATTACTAACCAAGAAACATCATGCATGTTTAATATGTATATGTGTACGAGCAAATGTCACGAGTATTCCTCGATGATGGATGCAGGATTGCACCTTTTAAAGGGTGCAGGATTGAACCCCTTAAGGTGCTGCTATTGCATCGGTTTGCACCCCTAAAGGAGCAGGATGAACCATTAAGGGTAGTAACATGTCTCCTAAAGGGTGCGTTCTGGCACCCTCCTAAAGGGTGCAGGATTTAACCCCTAAAGGTGCTGCTATTGTTGCATCGGATTGCACCCCTAAAGGTACAGGATTGAACCATAAAGGGTACTAACATTTCCCCAAAAGGTTCAATCTGGCACCCTTTTGAAGGGTGCAGGATTGCACCTTTAAAAAGGGTGCAGGATTTAACCCCTAAAGGTGCTGCTATTGTTGCATCGGTTTGAACCCCTAAAGGTGCATAGTTGCACCATTTTTTCTTAGTGTGTACAGTAATCCAAGCGGCTGGTGATGAAGGAATATATGGGTGAGTAATGACCTCTGGTCTAGATACTTACGAATTCAACGGATATTGTGTAGATGTTCGAATCAAACATGCAACCCGAAGTTCTTGACATAAGATGCAGGTATGATATCAGCATTGCCGATTCTAATATAGGGGATGTTGATCTTCTGCAGTTGCTGACGTGTGCCAATTGATGAGGAACTCCGTCTATCATTCATTATCACTGCATTTGCAGTGGACCTCCAGTTTTACACTCGATTCGAGGGACTATGTGTCATGCATGGAGAGAACCAGGGCACTATAGTGCAATGGCAAGAAGGAAGATGGAACACTAATGAATTATTGTGCAAGAGCCAAGTGTGGGGGAAACATGGTTCTTATATCTTCTTTTTCCGGGGGGTGGCTTTGGATAGAGAAAGTAAGGAATGAAAGTGTGTGTTAATTGACTTTTGAAATCACGAATCAGTAAATACACACCAAACAATGCATGAAGGAGGGGTAGGTGGCTTATAATTAATTAATTAATGGTGTTGTTTGTTTGTATGTTTATGTATAATAATGATAATGATGATGATGATGATGAAGATAATAATAATGATAATAATAATAGTAATAATTAAAATGATAATAATAATATTAATGATAATAATAACAACAATAACGATAATGATAACAATAATAATTACATTGATATTAATAATACTAATAATGATATGGGTTCTTGTATAGAGCTGATGTCTGTCAGACTTGACATGCACTCCTGGTGCTCCACAACTGTTTAAAATTAATTAAACTTTCGATTTTGATCTATTTATTCATATATTTATTCATTCATTCATTTGTGCTCTTATATTTTATTTTAATTCATTAGATTGCTTAACGTCAATTTGTAAAACAATGGTTTAAAATTGTAAGCGAGAAAAGGGTGATTTTTCCCCTCGTTTTGATTAAGCTTATATCATTGTATGTTTTCAATAAAAAGAAATCAAACTCTATGTGAATTACAATGTAAAGCTTTTAAAGAGTGAATTCCTTTTATTTTTTTGCTTGTATAGATTTTGTAATTTGTTACTTATCGTTTAACCATAAAAAACGACGAAAATGATAATGATAAAGAGAAAAAAGAGTGTTTGGAATAATGTCTTTTACTTGCAGCTTTAAAGGATTAACGCGCTTCAAAACTGCTCCACTAAGTACTGTTGTGGACAATTGATATAGGCTACTTCGATTACATGGAAATAGGTATATAGTTTAAACCTATATGACCATGCTAGATTCCGACGGCGGACGAATTGTGGTATTGGTGATAAGGATAAAAGGGGAGATGGAGTGAGAGAGAGGAGAAAGAAACAGAGAGAGAGAGAGAGAGGAGAGAGAGAGAGAGAGAAAGATTGGAGAAACAGAGAGAGATATAGCCTACCCAGGGGCGTCGCTAGACCTTTTTCAGTGGGGGGTGTAGAGGCCAACGATTACCGACAAAACTAGCCACCAATTACCGACAAAATTAAATGTCCAATATCTACAAATTTACCCTATAAACCTGGGGGCGAAGGCTAAATTGTTTTTCCTATGGACTATCTATAGTACTTGCATATGCGCAAAATGGTCATTTTCCTCGACGACATAAATATACGAATTATTTCTTCAATTTAGTCAGCATCATAGCTATATATTTTAATGCAGGCGCGTAGCTAGGATCTTATTAAAGGGAAGGGCGGTAATGAGCAAGAGAATCACTTAAAAGCGCGCTAATAAGGGGGGGGTGGGTGATGGCCCTCCCGCGCGAAGCGTGGAAGCTTAGACGTTTCCTTAAATTATTAGGAAAAGAAAACGATTAATTGTACCGTTTTCGACTGGTAATCCTTGGCTGAATGAAGTCCCCCCCCCCCCCTCCCGCGCGAAGCGCGAAAACTTTGACCTTTCATTAAATTATTATAAAAAAGAAGACGATTTGCTGTACCATTCAAGACTGTTTATCGTTTTCTGAATTCAGTTTCCCCCTCATATCATTAGAGAAAGAACACGATTCGTTGTACCGTTTTCGACTCTAAATAAGCCCTATTAATTTTGTCTGAATTTAGTTTCCCCCTCCCGCGCGAAGCGCGGAAGCTTTGATGTTTCCTTAAATTATTAGAGAAAGGAAGACGATTCGTCGTACCGTTGCTGACTCTTAAACCTTGTTTGATTTTAGTTTTCCCAAAATTGTTAAACCTCTGATTTCTTTAGCTGATATTATACGAAAGTGAAACTTCGAGAAAATACAAGTATTGTAGTTGTAGTCACTCTCGAAGTTGTCACAGCGGATAAGAAGTCACAGTTCGTAGGGAAAAAAACTTGTCGGCCGACCGACATCTCACCGACTTCAAACTTCTGCATTGATATAGTACACGAGGATCGAGCAAGAATACCGACACAGCTGACCCGACACAGCAATATATTTACCCGTGTCTTTCTTGCTCCCTCGACGAGACGACTCCACCCAACAACCCCCTTCTCTCTTTTACTCCCACCACTCCTCCTCTCTCAGACTCTTACCTCCCCTCTCTCTCCTCTCTTTCATTCTCAGTTTCTTTTGTTTCC
>JAVYIG010009983.1:0-73041 GCA_035222895.1 Strongylocentrotus droebachiensis | reverse complement strand
ACTTCATTAAATTATTAGAGAAAGAAGACGATCCGTTGTACCGTTCTCGACTCTCAATTCTTGTTTCGCCCCCTCCCACACAAAGCGCGGAAGCTATGACGTTACATTTAATTATTAGAGAAAGAAGAAGATTCCTTGTCTGGATCCAGTTCCCCCCCCCCCCATCCCTCCTGCGCAAAGCGCGGAAAATTTGACGTTTCAATAAATTACCACTCTTAATCCTTGTCTAAATTTTCGCCCATTCCGCGCGAAGCGCGGAAGCTTTTATGATTCATTAAATTATTACTCTTAATCCTTGTCTAAATTCTTTTTTCGCCCATCTCGCGCGAAGCGCGGATGCTTCGACGTTTCAATAAATTATTACTCTTAATCCTTGTCTGAATTCATTTTTTGCCCATCTCGCGCGAAGCCCGGAAGCTTTGACGGTTCATTAAATTATTACTCTTAATCCTTGTCTGAATTTGTTTTCGCCCATCTCGCGCGAAGCGCGGAAGCTGTGACGTTTCAATAAATTATTACTCTTAATCGTTGTCTGAATTCATTTTTGCCCATCACGCGCAAAGCGCGGAAGCTTTGACACTTCATTTAATTATTAGAGAAAGAAGACGATTCGTTGTACCGTTCTCGACTCTTAATCCTAGTCTGACTTCAGTTGCCCACCCCCCCCCCCCCCCTCCCCGAAGCGCGGAAGCTTTGCCGTTTCATTAAATTATAAGAGAAAGAAGACGATTCGTTCTACCGTTCTCTACTCTTAATCTTGTCTGAATTCAATTTCCCCACTGGGCCCCTTAACGGTAGGCCTAGATGTGCAGTGTTATATGATGTAAGTATGGAACGCCCGGCAGTGCTTGTCACAGTTGCTTCTGGAAAGGATATTTTTTGTTTAGTGTTACTGTTGGCCACGGCCCCTTAGTGACTATAAAAAAAAACATATGCTCTTCCTGGCTATTTGGGAATGTGTCAGTTTGCAACAGAAATGGAGAAACGCGCAATTTGTTGAAAATAATGTGATATCACGAACATTTATACATCACGGAATAGAAAATAAGTCATGGTTCAATTTTATTTGGGGGGGGGGGTGGCGCCCCCCAAGCCCCCCCCCCCCCCCCACCAGTACGCCAGTGCCCGGGACGCGATTTTTTTGTATTTACACACGAGCGAAAAAGCGGAGGGTCAAAGTTAAATATCATGCTTAGTTTATGAGTTGCCTGCCACTACTACACACTACTACAAACTAAGCACATCTTGTCTATTCGACATATTTCATCATAATACACAATATAACAGAGGTGTTTTTTTTTATTTATCTTTAGCTCGTCGAACATATCGCGGTGTGTGCAGCTGAATATACCCCCATATACCATGGCGTCTTATTTTGTTTACAATTAAGCGACAGATTCCTTTATTTTTGTATCGCTGCATTTGTCATCAAAATAAAATCATGCGCGGGGTTTAGAGTGAGGCAAAAGATTATACATTTTATAGCCTGGCGGTAGTGAAGTAAGAGAAAGAACTCAAGAAAAGATGAAAAAACAGGCACTGAAAATGTGTAAGATGTCATGGGACATCGTCTGCTTGTGCAAAATCATGTCCATCCTTTGACCTCAAGCATCTAAGCAGCGTTCGGAGAGCTCTTCAGGTGCTATATGCCGGGGCTGTATTTAAGCATTTTGTAATTTATAATAATCATTACTTCGAATGTTACCAAGCATTGAATTTTGATAACCTTGTCGAATCAAGGTTTCAACTTTGCAATAATGAAAATAAAGTTAGTTTTTAAAATCAATGAATATCTACTTTAATGAATTCGCACGCTTTGCGTGCTCAGCACTACCGCCCCCTAAAAGTTGACAAAATAAATCTTATATATTATGTCGTCGAGGAAAATGACCATGTGTATATAAACGCAACTACTATAGATAGTTCATAGGAAAAATAATTTGGCCTTCGGCCCCGGGTTTATTGGGTAACATTTGTAGACATTTTGTCGGTAATTGATGGCTAGTTTTGTCGGTAATCGGTGGCCTCTATACACCCCCCCCCCCCCCACTGAAAAAGGTCGAGCGACGCCCCTGAGTATTTATACACCTAGTAACATTAACATTGAATATTGCAGAAATTATGTGCTATTGATATCAATTTTGCCATCTCTATGAGTTGTAATTATGTTTTTTTTTTAAATACAATTTTCTGAGAGAGTAAGGCAATTGCATATTACAAGTAGACCTCGATCACCTCTTATAATTGCTCATTGCTAATCGACCACATGCACATCATGCACACATCCCAAATGTATATCTCGCAAGACTCTTTGCAAGCGGTTTCATTATATTAGAATTAAAGGTGAAGTTCCATTCGCTTGCTTGTAAATTAAAAAAAATGCCCGGGACACAGCCGGTACGCGTATTTTTTTTTTACACGGCAGCCTGTGATTTTACCAAATACGATATGATTAGGTAGATCGGCTATTCTCCGAAACCTATTCGAATTTTGTATAGACACGAGGAAAGAAAACTCGTCCAACGATGATCCTCGTAAAATTAATCTTGCCATGAAACAAATAATAAACAGAAGGATATGGATAACGTAGATTTTACTTACAAAATTGATGTCACAGTTATCTTCTTAGTAATAATACCGCCTTCGTGGGTGGAATATAAACGGGTCGGCAGTTACATGTCATATGCAGCTGCCGAAGGTCGATCATAATTCGCTTAATTAGGATGTTGTATAAACAATCATATCATTTATTCATATACTATTATTGCAACTTTTGTACACATGTTTTCCTCTACCAAACATCAATACATTTTCTTTACTTAAGGTGTCATTCAAGCCGTATCCTCAAATTCACACCTCATTATGAAAATCCTTGTAGTTCCTTACAATATGTGTATAGTATTTTGAAAAGATTTTAAAATGTTTTCACATTTTTTAGTCTCATTATTTATATAAATTAAAAAGCAACATATGACAACAAAAGTGTTTTTCTTTTTCTTTTCTTTTTAGAACTGATTTAAAGATGTGCAGTGATATAGTTTGAAACGATAGAGAATAAAAGTGTGGAGATCAAAGAATAGGTCTACAGGATATTTCAAGCGGTTGTTTGAGAGAGATTTAAAAAAAAGAAGGGGGTCAAAAGAAGAAGGAAAGATAAGAATAGCATTTTTGAAGAAAAAAAAAACTGTATAGAGCAACTAAAGAGAGAGAGAGAGAGAGAGAGAGAGAGAGAGCAAAAGAGATGTTTTAATTTATTTTTCCCCCTCATTATCTTACTTCTAAAAAGAAAGAGAATACAAAAGCGTGGGAGGGGGAGGGAGGATAGAGCAACCGCGAACTAGAAAAAAGGAGAGAGATGGAGAGGTGAGAGAGCAAAAGAAAGACTAATTTCTTATTCGTCACCATTCTACTTGCTACACAATCCTGTACAGCGGCGAGCAGACAGGGTTTGAAGTCCACGCGCTTGCATATATTAAGATTTGGATGTTGCAAAACAAGTTGATGTTAAATGATAACAAAACAGAACTTTTGGTCATTGGTACTCCACGCCAGGTTTCTAAATTTAGGTCCCGTAGTGTATCAGTTGGTGACTCCACCATAACCCCATCTGATACTGTTAGAAACTTAGGTGTGTTTTTTGATACCCACCTGAATATGGATTTACATATCACTAAAATATGCAAATCAGCCTATTTCATGATTTATAATTTGAGACGCATTCGAAAATACTTTGATCAGGACAGCATGAAAACTATCATGCATGCATGTGTTACTAGTAAACTAGATTACTGTAATAGTTTATTGTATGGATTGCCAGATTCACAAATTTCCAAGTTGCAGCGGGTCCAGAATACATGTGCACGACTAATTTGCAGCCTCCCAAAATTCTCTCGAATAACCCCACTTCTAAAGGAACTGCACTGGTTGCCAATTCGCCAGAGAATTACATTTAAAATATTGATGATAGTCTTCAAAGCTCTAAATGGTCAAACTCCTAGTTACGTTACTGAATTGTTGCATATCAAGTCTCAAACTCATGGTCGTAACCTTCGTAGTACACAAGACACATTTATGTTGCAAATACCCCCATATAAAACCAAAGTAACCCTCGGGGACCGGTCATTTCTCTGTGCTGCCCCTAGATTATGGAATAAATTACCACTAGAAATAAGGAAAGCCCCATCACTAGATAATTTTAAATCAAAACTGAAAACTCACTTGTTCATATAGTATGTATAGCACAGCATTTACGAGCTCTTGCAGCGCAGTAGAATATATCCACATAGTTATTGCGCTTTACAAATGAATATATTACTATTATTATTATATTGCACGTTGATATGCAGTGCGTCCCAGAAAAAACGAAACCGAGAATTATCGATGATAATCACCATTATAATTAAAAAATGACACATATTTGTAAGCTTAGATCCTCCCCCTTTATTTGATGCAACTCATATGATGCACATTTCACGCATGAGTGATTGCAAACAGCCCCCCCCCCCCCGGGGGGGGGGGGGGGGGGAGGGGATGCAATTTTTCAAAAAATAGTGCTCACTACCCCCCGCCCCGCCTCTGAACAATTAAAAACCTGTCTTCATTGCTGCTAACTTAATTGCACCCATTCGTGTTACCTTTTTTTTTCTATTATTTTTTTAAAAGTGAAGTTAAGCTCGGAATTCAGTTATAGTGCCATTTCACTCAAGATCATGATAATTAATTAAATTAAGTAAGTACACGTGAGCCTATATCAACAAAATGCTTACACACTTTTGAACATAGGTGAGGTGTCCCGTTTGTTCCTAAATTAAGTGTGCTGAAATTTGAAAATCGGTAGGGGAGGGGGGAAAGGGGAAGTGAGCACTAATTTTGTTTCTTCTTTGGTCACAATTTTTCAGGGGGAGTCCGTCTTTTTTTTTTAGGCCAGGGGGGGGGGGGCAAGTCCCGCTCGACATCCCCCCTGGATCCGCGCCTTTGTGCAGGGAGGAGGAGTTTACCCGCGAAGCGCGGAAGCTTTGACGTTTCATAAAAATATGAGAGAAAGACGACGATTCGTTGTACCGTTCTTGGCTCTTAATCCATACAAATAATATTTGATTCATTGTTAATACAAGATTTCGCTTTTTTTAAAGTATATCTTCAGAAATGTTCATCATGCATGTTACAAATATATGTTTGTAGTGATCTCTTTTCAGTCATAAAGAGAAGACTTTTCTATTTTAGGATTATATGCCGTGCATATACACCGAAAGGGCCCCCATATCCAGGCGTACCGGAAGCAGTTTGGGATTGGGGGGGGGGGGGTCAAACATTCCAGGGGGCTCACCTTCCAGGGGCAGTGGCGTAATAAGCAAATACGTTTGGAAGGGTGGGGGCAGAATAAAAATCTGCATCACCACCACTCTTACACGTTACATGCAGGGCTGAACCTCCAGAAGCTCAGGGTTTTTAGGCATTAAATTACGGTCAGATAAGCATCCAAGGGCCCACTTTAGGGGCCTTGGTGGGGTCCAGGGGGCAGAGCCCCGCTGAAGCTCAGAGGTTTTTAGATATTTAACTACTATAGATGCCCCCCCTTGAGGGTCAATATACGGTCAGATGAGCATATTTTTATACCTCATTTGTGACATTGGCAGGTCACTTGTTATTTCTCTCTCTCTCGTTGTTTCTTTTTCTCTATAACATACTTTTACAAAAAGAGAGGGGTGCCTATCGCTATTATAAAAACCTCCAGTGATAAATATAGGTGGCATGCGGAATGTTTAGGAAATTTAATTCCTGTTTACTTTCCTTTTCTTTGAATGGAATTTTACAAATCATCTTTATTCCTTTACTGCTTCTATGCCCATGCTTAAACGTTAAATGACCACAAAGAGCTTTTTTTTTTTTTGGTGTCCCAAATTTGGCCGATCGATATTTTGTTTCATCGGGGGGGGGGGGGGGGTAAGGTCAGCTTTTTGGGGTCACCCATTACCACAATTTCTGTTTTATTTTTTTATTTTTATTTTATTTAAAAAAATTAAAAACAAAAATTGAAGGGGGGCGGGTTTCCTCCAAAACACACACATAAAAAAGTTGACGGGGGAGGGGGGGGGGGGGGGGTTCAACGCCCCCCCCCCCCTGCGGATACTACTGAGAAGATCTAAACAAAATCATGTTATCTAATTTTTAATTTATGAAGACTTGATTTAATTTCTTTGGTTCATTTTGTTAGGAAATTACAGTAATTTAAACTGGATGACACAAGGGAGGATGCTACTAGCTGCTCCAAAAAGAGTGGACTGTTTACTGGTATCTTAAACTAGTCTGCCTACAGGGATATGGGCAAAGAAAATAATAATGCACAGGAAAACAACAGTTCCTCCTCATAATTCTTTTTAATGTAAAATATTACAGTTCAAAATTAAGCTTTAAAAAAAAACAGTGTGAATGCAGATTACATGACATGTAAAACATGATGTAACATATTGTTGTATGCCCTACAGAAGGGCTAATTCTGAAAGAAATAGAGCAGGAATTGCTCTATTCATGACCTTCGGCGGTGCACAATATATATATATATATATATATCTCTATAGTCGAATGCATAAGTAATACATTCACTATAAAAATTAAAAAAATTACAAAAAAATGTCTTATTTTAAAGAACAAAATTGGAAACTACTGGTACTACGATATGTATGAAATCTAACAACCGTACACAAAATAGCTTTTTATAAGCCTTTACCACACACAATAATAAAAACTTTCAATTACAGAAGTACTTTCTTGAACAGATCATTTTGCAATTTCTACATTTAACAGATATTCCAACAATTCATCACACAATACAAGATTTAAAGCATTTAATGCATCTATTTATCTAGCCATAAATGGATTTAAAAACGAGAAAATGTGTTGGTATAAGGCTTGATGGAAACAAAAAAGCAGCCTTTATAAGGATAACTTTGTAAAGAGTACCATTTGTTGTTGTTAGTTCAACTGGGGGGGGGGGGGGAGGGGGGGGGTATGGAGCTCTAATTTTTGTTAACGCAACGTCCCCCCCCCCCCTTTGAGCAAAAACAAAATTTTCTCAGGGGGGTATCTTCTTAAAATTAACGTTACATTTTTTTTTACCCATTTTTTTTGCAAAGGGAGGGGGCCCGAGCCCCCCAAGATCCCCCACTGGATCCGTTACTGCATTGAAGAACCTGTCTAAAGGCCACCCATCTGCCACTTTGTATTTCCCTACAGTTTCCTTAAAGGGAAGACAAGAACCAAGTTGGGATAATCTATGGGCCTCTTTTCAGCTTTTAGTGGATCGATGAGTAACGTGGCGGCCTCTTGGCACTTTTAGCAAGACCTATCGATACCAGGAGATTGTCTTCACAATATGCAAGTACAATTGCAGGGGCTTCTCTGTTTATGCCACAAGTTTAATCATTGACACATTATATACCATTTTTATCTTCATATTCATACAAGGCAGCATATGAGTCTGCTCCAAATTACAGAATGAGAAACAAAATGCACAAAGATATAAATATGATTAGTATTCATTAAATATATGGCCACTTAGATATTCCTTCATCACTAAAACCCGATTCACTTTCGGGAACACGTACATTAAAAAAAAGCTCAAAGCCTCAAGCAAACAAATATGCACCTAACTAAACTTCCTTAAGCATGAAACCCACGTAAATAGCCTATTTTCTACACCAGCAGAAATAAAGGGGGAAAAGTTACATGTATTTAATACAAGGCATGCCATTATATGTTTCTTTATAGTCACAGGGTATTGAATTTCATCTTCAAAACAAAATAGGCTTCAAAATTAAGTATTGCCACAATAAAGAAGAGAAATACACAACAATATGCAGAATTCATTTCCATAATAACCATCTAAATATACAACAATTTGCGGGAAGCTGAAGGTATTCAGGAAAACTCATTGTACAGAGAAAACAAAATTACCAAATCACAAAATGCTATTATAAATGCGGTCAAACCTGCTTTAGTAGCCACCTTGCTATAAAGGCCACCTGTTTATAGTGGACAGTGGACACCCGTTTTGGCTCCCTCTCAAAGGAAATGCATGTTGAAGAACCTGTCTAGAAAGGCTACCTGTCTACAGTGGCCATATTTTGTGCTTTGTACCGGTAGCCTTAATAGAAAGGGTTGGCTGTACATGTATACCGGTATATTGTTTTGAAGCCAACTGAACGATGCAAAAGATGGGCGAAACAAATTGTCCGTTTGGAGACAGAAGGGCGTTAAAGATGAAGTTGAGTTCTGGTCATGCGATCGCATTGTGAAAGAAAACGTGTGAAATGGATCAGAAAAAGTTGATCATCTAGCATGTAAGTCTTGGTGTGTACTGCAAGGTTCTGGAGTCATCAAAATCATAATAAATTTGGTCCAGTCTTGGTAAAGTAACAAGCACTGTACACAGAAAGGTGTATATTGGACTACACAAATGGTGTCGGGCCTACTCACCTTAATTTCCTTATCTTTCTATGTTTATTACTCAGCCAGTATACTCTTTCTACCAAAATTGTTTGGCAAATGACACTTATTGGTAATCTTGAACATTCAGTGTAAGTTTTGTTTGATTCTGTGATAAAAAATTTTTACACCAGAACTCAAGTTTATCTTTAAACTCTGTGTAAAATTATACTCTACAACAACCTTCTTTCTCTAAACAGATGTATCTGAGTCATTGAATCCACTCATCCTATTTCATGCCAAATTAATGCTGGATTGTGAATTTCCCATTTAATAAGCCACTTTAGAGATACAGTTCTGATATCATAAAAGTATAATATTCAACATATACAGTCAACCATGGCACAAGTCTAAGTCAAATCTAATTTGGCAAAACATATAATTTCTTTTATTTAAATGCATATTATCAACACTTCTTCATACAATCTGGGCCCCGTTTCATAAAACTTTTTATCAATAACAAATACTTGATTTCTATGACCAGTTTGCACTCAGCCAATCAAATGCAACGATTTCAGTAGATTATAAATGTTATTGTAACCTGTTATTTAATTAAAATTTTTACAAAACAGGGCCCTTTTCTACAATGTCTCTGCCCAGTGATCTGGCCAATGAGCTGAATAACAATTGTAGCATTACATTTACATGTATAGAGGGTCCTAATGTTTCTAAATATAAACTTCTAGACCAAGACAACATATAGTCTGTTTAGAGCCAAAAAGCCGTGAACTTCAAACCTCCCGACAAAGACCTGGGGGGTGTTTCACAAAGATCCTAAGTATAACTTAACTCTAAGTTGGACTTAAAAATTATGGACAGCCATTGGAGTCTTAAAATGAAATATATTCAAAAGCAGAAATTCAAGTATTTTTGACTTTTTATAAATTCCACATCCAGAACATGAAATCTCCTTGATGAAAGAAAATATGAATGATTTGAATAAACAGTTAATGCCTTTCAAAATAACTTTTACAAATATTTTCAAAGATGCTAATGGCTTTCCATAATTTTTAAGTCCAACTTAGAGATAAGTTCAACTTAGGATCTTTGTGAAACACCCCCCTGATGTATTCATGTGGCTATCAAAGAGAACGCCATCCTCTCAGGGGCTCATCGGACGCAAGGCTGTCAACCGCTTTAAAAAAACCTCCACGTCGGTATAAAATAAGATGGGTAAACGCGATTTGCTTCACAATGCTGCATCTCATGACACACAGAAAGAAAGGGGGGGGGGGGGCATCGCAGTGCAATGTTTACAGGTACCCCCACAGAACTGCCCCTTAATTGTCATTCATTTGATACACGGGATGTTTCGCCACGACAGTCTTTGATGCGGCCTTGTGTGAATAGGGCTTTACTCATAAAGCCCGGGGCAGAAGAAGAGCTTCTTTGTAAGCATGGTGACGGGGGCTGGCATCTGCTTATGCCTGCCGGAGGAAGACTCGAAAGCTCTTGCTACTTTGCCATTGACCTGAATGGAGGGGAAAAGTAAAAAGAAGCACGATTACTATGTACCCATTTGTTACAATATCGGGAAGTACAGTCTGAATGATACGTAACTGTGGGTTCAAAAATATACAAATTTAAAGTACAAAAATTGGAACAATAACAAAAACAATGAATAAAATGTTTACAAAAGTAGTTAAATGGAAAATCATGTACAATTACATCATACGATAAACATGTACGAAGCATACAAATAAGATAAGAAATATAAAATATTTTCAATAAATTAGAGAGGTAATTTAGAACTCAGGAGACCACCATCGCGAGCGGTTAGGATGGAGATGGATGGCGGCTTCATAAAATAAAGAATTGGCGACATAACTCTCTTGGACACCATTTGGGTGTTTACCCCAAAACGGGGTTAATCAATCACCAACAACCCTGTTTCACAAAAAAATTATCCATTACAAGTTACAATAACTGTTATAAGCTACTGAAATCGTGGCATTTGATTGGCTAAGAGCAAATTTGTTACAAAACTTTAATTTTTTTCTTTATAGATAACAAGTTTGATGAAACAGGCCCCAAGAGCGGGCTTCACTCTTACGACCAACAGGTCTTATATACTGCCTCCATCTTCTCTAGGAAAACTGCCCCACAAGGAAAGCTCATAATCACAAATTTGCTTTAAGCCTCGGTCACAAATGCCATTATGAACGGCTAGGAACGCCGTACGAACAGTTTTCAGACAATGGAAAAACAGGGAGATTCGTACGAAATTATCGTTCGTACGAACCTTTGTGACCGTAGCATAACCCACTCACTCTCCAAGGTGTGAAAGAAAGTTAGAATATTTTCGATGTGGGCCATTTCATCTAAGTTAATTTTTTTTTTTTTTTTTTTTTTTTTTTTGGGGGGGGGGAACGGGCCAACACGGTGTACTGTTATTCATAATTGCACTCGTTAAAGAAGTTTTCTTTGTAGTATTAGCAAGTCTTCAAAATGGGACAGAGAACATGTGCATCCATTTTCATCAAGATTATTGCTCTTAAAGGGATCCGGTAACTTTGTCTCAGATTCTGAAACAAAATCCTGGATTTAGCTAATGCTGCAATGATGACTATAAACCATTAGGTCAGTCAGGAACTCCATGACTTTTACAAGCCGATCGCCTGTCTGATTACCAAGATATTTATGATTGGAATTACAAATTTTGACACTACAGTCTATTGGGGAAAAGAGTATGGTAAAACCGGTCACTCAAAGATTTTTAATTTTTTGAGGCACTTCTTGATCATTTTGAAGCGCAATTTTTTAGGGCTTCAATATTACACCATATCACAGACACTGATAACATGTAGGACCATGCATCTCAGATATAACATTGTTAAACGATCCCTTTAACACTGAAATTGGAAGATGAATAGTTACCATGGTGATCATCGAAAGAAGATCTTCATCTCGCGAATGCTGTATGATAGTTTCTGTCAAAGCTTGGATAAACCAGCTCCCTCTCTCTGAGTTCCTCCACGACACAAATCCTGTTTTTAAAAAAGCATGTCAATATATAAGTCAAATTCTCTGACCCCCATCCCCCCATTCTTCATTCAATTCAATTCAATTCAAAAATTGTTTTTTTTATAGCACAAGCATGGTTCATACAAATACAATTTTACATGAAAGACAGCTGTGGGTGGAATATTCATGTTCACATATGTTAGGCACAATAGATATATACATGTAAAAAACTAGCAATATAAAAAATAGGACTTAGATTCTGTACCGGTAACTAAAAACCTCCCTTTCCTTTCCCTCCCTTTCCATTCCCTCTCTCTTCTCTCCCCTCTTCTTTTTTCAAAAAGCGTATAATGTCATCTCCATATGATCATTTGGCGTCTCATATGTTACCACTATTTATGGTAGAAATGGTAGAGCAGAAAATATGGTCTTTTATAGACAGGTAGTCCTTCTATACAGGTGGTCACCATACGGCAGGGTTGACTGTATTAATATAAACCAAAGCATAAAGTATCATTGAACTTGATGTTTTGTCTGATCCGATGTACGAAAGCCCATTACTGCCATTGACAAAAACAAAAATTAAGTTCACAGGAAAAAAATTAATTGTTTTTTTATTATGACGACAACATATTTTGTTTTAATGTTCATATTTTGTCGTTGATAACCATGCATTATCACTTCTAGCCTTGGGTTATCACTTTTTGATGGGAATTTGTTTGCATGGTAGGCGTGGTAGAAAAGAATGATGTACCATCATGTGTTGTCATTTGCCTAAAAACATTGCCTACATTCTAGATTCCATTTCATAGAACTCAATATTAGCTTTAAAATCCCCCCGTATCTTACCTGGCACAGTTGCATATGCAAGGAGCATGTCGCTTTGACTGGGCACCTTACTACGACTGGATGCAAAGCTATCGGTGGATTCTAGTTCCATTTTAATCATCATGTTGGCTAGCTGATCGTCATCCATCTGTGCATCGACGTGAGGTTTTGCCTGAGCGCTGGCCAGAGCGTCACTTGCGTCTCCACTTTCGCGTACAGCTTGACCGTCTGTTGCTTCTACTCCTTCGTCAAATTTCTCTGACATTGACAAGAAAAAAGGGTGAAATATTTTAATCTTACCTTCAAGGCCTCCTACAAGGAAACCTGGGACCCGTTTCACAAAGCCTTTTTTCAATGACAAAAATCAGTGACAAATCTGCTGATAACCAATCAGAAGCAAGGACTTCAGTAGCTTATGACAAAAACTGTCATTTGTCACTGATGACAAGTTTTGTGAAACGCCCCCCAGTTGATTTAATCCAATGATCCTAAGAAGAGACTCTATCATGCTTGATTCCCAAATATCCTGTACCATATAAAGCCTGTAATGGAGATGTGTCAGGGTATGAAAACTGGCATCATGAGCCCTATGTATAAAAATAATGGGCGTCCAGACTTTGATTTTTGGCGCCCATGTGTCCCGAGCACCTGTTAGTTTTGAGCCATGCTCAATAGAAAGTATACTCAAATAGCATGACCACATTCTTTTGAAAGACTCGTGGAACATTGGATGCAAACTTGTTGAACTGTTTGGAATTATCTGTCTGGACATACATGTGGATATAGTCACACTAATGTGTTCAAAGATTACATGCATTACAAAGTAATCACATAATTTTAAGTCACAAAGGCTCAACTGGGTAATATAGTCTGCCACTAGTACAATGCAATATGGTTAGGATTAGACCTTAGGGTTAAGGTTACTTGTTTGGTGGGGTATTCTGTAGTTGTTCCACTTCTTTTATCATTCATAATGGAAGAAACAAAATCTATTTGCTGCTTCTTCTATCTGCCGTGTGAAATGGGAGGAATTACTGTACAGGAATTATTTGTTTTGGGCCACTGCAGTGCTCACAACAGTGTTTTTGCACAAACAGTGTCTTCACATTTCAAATACTATCAAACATCAGAGTGGTCAACCTGAATTAAGGAGCCTCTGAATGATAAAAATCGCATTAAACATAATTCCTCAAGCTTTAGTCTAAATAGAAATGAGTACAGTAAAGTTCTTCATCATTTACACCTCCTCAGTAACACAAGCACCCCTGATACAAATTTGATATAGAAAAGTTACGCACTGTTTACATCACATTCTTTAAAGGACAAGTCCACTCGGCTAAAAAGGTTTAGTGATTAGATAGACAAAAATCTAAAAAGCCCAAATATAACTTGGTCTTGGAAAATGGAGCTCGGACTTATTTTTAATTAATTGTTTTAATGAGGAAAGAACAAGTTAGTGATCGAGCCGGTTCTCCCCCACAATGCATCGCGCGACATTTTTTGTGACGTAGGGTCCTCACAACACAGAGCTCGAGACGATGCCCATTCGCGAACGTGTTGTGATCAATTGGATTGGCTGCGCATGCGCTCTAGAGAAAAAGCAGACTATTTGTAGTATTTTAGCGTCAGTGAGTTAGACCTCTAGTGTGAGTTTCTGCCCGATTTAACGGAATGTCTGGTCCCTATGCTTTCCAGCCAGTCTGGACTGAGGAAGAACTAGAAGCACGGGAACGAGATCGAGAACGAGAACAGCTATCGTAGGAGGAAATGACAGCGACGAGAAGGCGCTCCAGCCCACCACCAGCGCCCGAGAGAGTAGGCAACAACAACTGGTGCCAGTGCGGGAACTGTCGGCCTATGCCTACAGCGAGGGAGTGCATTATGTTGCCGCGAGATGGTCCGCTGCCGTGAACTCCAGCTCGAAGGCTGCGTAAATTGATATGTCCGTATATTAAACTTGTTCGACCAACATCTCTCCCTGTCTTTCAATGGGTTTGGGATGCTAAAGAAACTTTTTTTACTCCCATACCCTGGCCGATTGGAACACCCGTACGCCTGGCACAGCGGCATCTTGACTAGTCAGAATGTAAGACATGCGCTGAGTTGTGAGGACCATACGTCACATCACGTGATCAACGATCTGACATCGGTGCGGCAAATTTAAATGTTTTGCTAGAAATAACCGAAATAGAAATCGCTCTTAAAAATCAGCCGATTGAAGTACAGCAGTGATATTTGGCAGTTTCATTCTTTGATTTATTTACAACATGCTATGATTTTTAAAAATTCGAGTGGACTTGTCCTTTAATACTCAAATCAATGGAATTGTATGCAGGCATGAAAATCTCTTCAGTAACTTAAAAACCCACTTCCAACCCCGTAGCCGACATTGCAAAACCTGACTGAAAGAAGATATGACAGCATATGGCCTAGCAAAGGCGGATGCTGAAGGCCAGAAGGCTTGGAGAAGGGCCATACGGGAAATGGAACATCCAATCAAACAACGTAGGAAAATTTGGACACTAAAAGATGACGATGATGATATCCATTTGACTTACCCCCTCTACATGCCTGCAAGAAGAAGAGCTTGGGCTTTCCATTCAAAGTCGGGCATCGATCAGAACCAAACTGACTAACTATGTCCTCTATCTTCACCAGATACTCGTCCACGCCATACACAGCGCCCTCTATGCCATGGCTGAGTACGGCAAAAATGAAGCAGTCGAACTGGGTGTGGTTGTGTCTTCTTAGCTGTTCAATCATCTGCTGAATATCCTACAAAATTTTGATGAAATAATAAGAAAAATTAAGCCTTTTAATTCCCTGAAACATCCATTCACTAACTGGGAACGCTATCGGTCCTAAAATCAATAGTTGCGATCGATTTCAATCCCAGCTTAAAATCAATTCTACCTGAATGGATAACTGAATCGCTTTTAGGCTGGGATCGATCCCAGCGTTAATAATCATGCGTGCATACGAAAATTCATGTACATGATCAATCCAACCGATCAACTGACTCAAATTTTGGTCACTGGGCATTATTACGTCATCATTTGGCCGACATAATTATACGCTTAATTTGTCAATAACGCTCATTTCCGTGTTGATTTCATTTTAATATTAGAAGAAAACTGAGTGAAATTTTGCATAACACCCCCTTCACATACATAGATTTTTCTTATGAGTCCTTACGGACAAATTTACGGATCTTTCATGAATCCTAACGATTTGGCCACTTTTACGACCGATTAAAGTTTTGTTATGAGTTATTACGAGTTATTTACAAATTATCATGGATTATTACGAGTTATTACAATCAATTTATGACAAAATTCCAGTTGTTGTTATGAGTTGTCACAGATAACTAGGAGCAACTTACGGGCATTTTACAACCTGTTAACATGTTGTTATGAATAGTTACGAGTTAGTTTTATACAAGTATTTAAGAGTCCTTAAGATTTTGCAGCTTTTATACCTTTCCCCAAATCGGAAACAATACATAAGCACACGTAAAATATACGTTCAGTAACTCACCCTTCCTTTGAGATCTTTGTGTACAACTACATTGAAGCCAAGCTGTTTGAAGACATTCTCTAGGTTGCGACAGTCTACGTCTGTTCCTGCCCTCTTCTTCATGGTCTTGAAGTTCTTGTTGTTGATGATGAGCGCTATACCTCTAGGTCTAGATTTCATTTTGTAGACCTATGGAAGAAAACATTCAATACATTTAAGATACTATGTCCCTTTGCAGCCAACATCAAATTCTGTAGAACTTTGCAGGAATTGTGTCATGTATGTCCTATCTGTGAAATTTAAACATTAGCAGTTTGCTAGTATTCAAATTATGCAAGGAAACCCGTTTACCTTCTAGACTTCACTGTCATGACACTGTTGAGTGACTTACTGACATCTTTTTTTTCTTTGGTAATAACATACATGAAATTAGCTGTAACAGGTTCATGAGCATATTTCTACACCAATAACCCACTACTTGTAATGGCCAAAATTAAACTGATTTAATCTTTGTGGAGCACAAAACGTACCACCATTAAAAAAAGGGGTCTGAAAATCAGCCTATTACTTAGGTGATTGCAATCACTAAAGTCAATTTGACAACTTTGGGTTGTTATTTCCCCTCTAAAAGCCATTTTCAAGCCCTTTCGTTTTGAGGGAAGTTCTAAATTAGTATTGTCTTTCAAATGTTGTTGGAACTTTTTCATTTTGTTGGCCCATGGGACATAGTACCTATAAACTGGTAAATTCAATGCACTAATTAAAATTGATAAGACCTTGATAACAATTTAACACGTTATTACTTAGAGATAAAGTTGAGTTGTGTCTTAAATGTCTTAAATGACATCCTCTTTCACATTATGATACAATTTAAGTGAAATTTTAACATCAAATATTTTGCAGTTTTTTGTTATTCTTCATCAGAGTTTGAACGTCTTTCTCTACTGCTACTGTTTTTCATCTACATTACTTATTTTTCCAGGAACCTATATTATACAAGCATTGCTTTTTAATAGGTTCCTCACACTCTACTTTATCTATTATATGAATTGAGAATCATTGACATGTGCTCATTTAAACTACAATTGTATTCATTGTATAATTTCTTAGTTTATATGTATGTTTATATTTTCTGTAAAATGTGGAACAATAAAAAACTTGAAAAAACTTGAACATGGGTCGTTCTCACGACCAGATTCAACGAAAATCTGTGCAGCATTCGAAATACAGATTTTTTTTTTGCTTTGATGAACGCATCTGTTAAAATATTGTTGACAACAGACGATATTAAAGGCGTGCATAGGCAATTATATTAGAATTACCTTCCTTGTGATATTGGTCGATCCCAAACCCTCAAAATAAGATTTCAAGAAGAGCTGGGATTAGCAGAGCTACATATATGTGTAACATAAATGACAATGATTTGGGAGAATTCCATCCACTTACAAGATCATTATCAACCATAGTTTGTGGATACGAGCCTAAGGCATCCATCTGAGTAGAGCTGTAGTCACCAGTGCTATCTCTGGCAGGCCAAACTAAAATACCGGGTAAAGATAAAAATAATAACATGATCAATAATAGACAAAGTTCTTGGTCCATGTCCTACATGGCAGATAAAAATGTGAAGCATTTTGGGACTACAAGGGGGAGAAAAAAATAGAAACTATCTCTATTTAAGCACTTTACAAGTTAAAACTTTAAAAAGGCACTATATCAAATGTTATGTGGGAGAAGAAGAATAAAAAGGAAAAAAGAAGAAGAATACAAAGAGAGAGAGGAAGAAGAAGAAGAAGAAGAAGAAGAGCAAGAGAAATAGTAGTAGAAAAAGAAGATTTTTATCTGAGCATTTATTATTTTTTTCTAATTTATGTATAAATCAATCCAACTTTTAAATTCCAATCTACCAATTACTCACCAGGTGGCACTGGCTTGGTAGGTTGACCAAACGGACCTGGTCTATTGTCATGAGGTGTCGAAGCCTGGGCCTGGCCCATCTGGCCCTGTGAAGGTCCAGACGCCGAGTATCCTAGCAACTTTGCTAAATGTTCCTGGTTGGCCTCGATGAGGGACTCTACTAGGCTAGTGAAGGCCCTGGGACCCCTCGTCTCTATGTCCATTAGTAGTGCCATATTCTTCTCTTTCTTGCTGGGCTTTGACTTTGATAATCAATATAAGGAGAAAAAAATCGCTGAAATTATTTCTTTGTTTAATACAAAAAAGTGGAATATCATATACTTGTCAAAAATTTACTAACAGAATGTCTTTAATTTTATATTTTAACTTTATCTCAGCATCGAACAGAAAAATGGCAACAAATTAAGTTGGGATTATCAATGTTGTTTTGTTGTACAAATTCAACAACGAAAATCCCACTTAAAGACATCTTTGAGTGCACTTATTTATCAAACGTAAAGTTGACAAGCAACTAATAACTGGGACGTTCAATGTTGTTGTAAGGTAAAAATTGAATTATGAAAAGCACAAAGCCATACAAATACAATGGGTTAAAGATAAACTCCAGTTCTAGTAAAAAAAGAAAATTAATTCTCACAGAATCAAACGAAACTTACACTTAATGCTCAAGATTACAAATAAATGACATGTGCCAAACAATTTTAGAAGAAAAAGTATATATAGAAAGAAAAGGAAATCAAGGTAGTACTAGCCCCGACACCATGTATGTTGGCCCATATATAGCTTTCTGTGTACAGTGCTTGCTACTTTACCAAGACTCGGTCAAATTTATTATGATTTTGATGACTCCAGAACCTTGCAGTGCACACCAATACTTACATGCTACATGATCAACTGTTTCTGATCCTTTCCACACCTTTTCTTTCACAATACAATCGCATTACCAGTACTAAAGTTTATCTTTAAGTACTGTAAAGTCTTATTGAAACTACGGTTCCATCAAATCATCAGGGGGGGGGGGGGGGGGGGGGTGGGTGAAATAATAAAATAAGGAAAAAATTAAAATAAGGAATTAGTTGACAGTGTTGTACATTCTCTATGGAAGCCAAAAGAAACCTTGTCTTATCATCTTTCCCAGTATTGTATCTGCAGAGCTGCCAACCTTGTGCGTTCGAAAAAAGGAAACATGATGGCAAAAAAAGGAATTTCAAGCAAAAAAAAGGAATTCATTAAACTAAAACTTACAACCAAGCGCGACTCTTCCAATGCAGAATCATTTCCATTCCTCATGCTGTTTTTTTCTTCATATAAGGACCTATGGTTTAATTACAAGTACCGGTAGATATTTCCTTTTGAGAATATTTTTCTCTTCAAGAAAGTTTTCAATTATGTTTTGACGTTAGTTTTCTATTGAATTTGTGATCAAATCAACATTTTAGGGCAGTTTTTTGACGTGCAGTATGTAACAGAAAAACAAAAACAAAAAACATATTTTATGATGAAAAAAACGCACTACCGTAATTTGGAGGGAAAAACATAATGGTTGGCAGCTCTGTATCTAGGCATGTGCTGACCTGACCTGCGCAGTGAGTGATTTCAAGTTGGGTGTTTTAGGCTGGTGTTAGTGTTTAATAAACACTAACACCAGCCTAAACACCGAAATGGAAATCAACTGGTGTTAAGGCTTTGACCTCTGAATATCGTCAGCTTCCGGTAGCTAGTGTTATCGATTTTGCAAAATTGTCGTCTGCTGAACTGGCCTTTGTGGCTGGTGTTAATATTTATGTAAACATGTCCTATTCACTAACACTAGCCCCTAGGGATTAAGCAAATGTTGATTTCCAGTTCGGTGTTATGCTATGGTCACATTACCCAAAAGTAGGCTGCTCGGCGGCCGAGCGGCGAGTTTTTAACCAATTCTGCCCGGCGGCTGCCCGGCCACCGAGCGGCGGCCGCCCAGGCACCGCTCGATTTTAGGGCATCGCTCGGTCGCCGCTGAAGTTTTAGCGCGGAGTTAAAATTTGGGCGGCGCCTGCTCACTTTTCACTCGCCGCCCAAAATACGCTCGGTGCCTGGAAGGTCGCCGCCCGGGCACCGACCTAATCGCTGGGCGAAGCCTAATTCCAGCAGCGACCGAGCAGGCTACTGATCGGCCGGTCGCTGCTCAGATTTGTGACCATAGCTTTAGTGTTGTACCCGCACACAGTCAACACACGAACGACGCCAATTCATTGTCTGACGATCAAATACAAATACGTGAAACAGGTAATTCATATATTCTTTTGTGTAAAATTAGTTATTTTATAAAACCAGAGAAATAGGTGTAAATTTATTCTTTACTTTTCATGATATCTTTAGTTTTGATGTACTATTTTTAAATCATCGTCGTGAAATTTAGTATGTGGTGACATCACGGCTGGTGTTAAGCGATTTTGATATCGGTATCGGGCTCTTAATTTCATCAGCAAATTTTCTGCTCGATTTAAGAGCTCTTGACTGCTCTAAACACTAACACTAACACCAAACTTGAAATCACTCAGTGTGGGAGAAAGGTCACCATCTACTCTTGAACATTGTATTTGATGTACAGTAGGGTCGATTGCTCTTAAATGAAATTTTCATAGATTTCTATTTTCTTGGCTGTTTATAAATTTAGCTCTATCCAGTTCTTCTGGCTCTATTTCATAGAGGCAACATGGATAATATTCTAGACAAATAATGAAAATTTGTGATCCTTATATACAGAGAAAATTGGACAGATCCTTGAAAGATATTTCATGAGGTAGCACATTTCTGTTTGATTGGTACAAATTAATACTATGGACATGTACGACATTCAACTTACGTCAAACCTCTCTATATGGTGATTTTCAAAGATGTCTCGGGCAAGAAGGCCCTGGGGCACGCTTTGAAAGTCCATGTCCCTTGAGAGGATTACCATGTTCCTCTTTATGGTTTTTCTGTCCGCCTGCTCCATTATCAGCCGTTTCCTCCTACTTTGTCTGAATTCTAAGAAAATCTGAGCAATAAAAATGATATACCATTTATATGTTATGGGAGTAGTTAGTGATTAAAGTATGTATCGTATACATGTATGCTTGGGGAAAGCTCAATAAAAAACTCTTGAAAACTTTTAAGATAGATAAACTAGATGTATGGTGAAAATTAAAAAGATAAACAAGAAAAAAAAATGACTGTGATGAAATCCTGCTTTGTACAAAATTGTAGATCTACTAGTTTAATCCTACATGTAGACCTAAAATTTCTGTCTCTTTCCTTATCTAGTCTCTTATTTGGGTAGGTTTGGCTCCTCTCTTTAGAGACAGAAGCTGGCCATAGGGTTTGCTGTCAGAAGTTTGGGGCAAGAAAGTGCCACCAAACTTTCGACTAACATGTAATTTATGCGGATTCAAATCCGATGCATTTATTCTCAAAAATTAGGCCTCGGCTTATATACATCGGTTCTACTACCCAGGTTGAGTGTATGATGCGTTTAAGGGTCTTTTTTCTGGATTTTCTTCGTTGAAATTCTTGGAGCCGTAACTGTTACTGCACTTAAAGGAAGATGACGTCATCCATTGACAGTAACAGTTTAAAATACGACTGCAAGAATTTCAACACAGGTTTTCTATTTCGACCAAGAAAATCCAGAAAAAAGGTCCCTGAAACGCATCATACAGTCAATCTGGTAAATGGAACCAATATATATTAAGGCTGTACATAACCGTGTAATGAGGTACTCGAGTACACTCCCAGGCTTACAGGCGAATACTTGGCTGCAATTTTTTTTTTTTTGTCGACGTTGCAGGAAGCACTCCATAGCCTGGCTACGAAAACCCACGCTATTTTACTGCGAGTTGCAATTAAAGGCGCCGATTTGTGATTGTAAACTTCTCACAAATAATAGTGACAATGTTGTTTTTAAAACTAAAGATGACGGGCAAATTATCCTCCAAGTTCAAACAGAAATCTGGACATTGGCAGCTAGTTTCTGAGTGGTGAGTTAACAGTGTCACCCTCTGTGTGATTGAGCTGGGAAACATTTTTAAAGTGTGAGTACTATTATATTACTAGCCTAGGTCTAGGCCTAATTTTCGAGAATAAATGCATCGTGCCACCAAACTTCTGACAGCAGACCGTATGGCCGGCTTCTGTCTTTAAAATAACAGGCTAACATACAAAAGAGACAGGAATTTTCGGGGTTGTTTATCCTGGACCGAATTTTTCTGTCTCTTTCGTTCGTTTGCCTCTGATTTGGGTAAGCAAGAGAGGAGCCGACCTTACCCAAATCAGAGGCTAACGAACGAAAGAGACAGAAAAATTCGGTCTAGTTTAATCCAAAAAGAGCTCCTGCAATTTGAATAAAAGGAAAAAATAATTTTATTTCACCACAAACTTGGGGCAGAAAAATCATTTTTTATGAGAAATATTTGTATATGTATTGCATGCTGACATGTGTACTAAATATCCTCCTCCTCCTTATTCTTCTCCTTCTCCCTCTTTATCTTCTAGATAAAAAAAAAAACAGGGAAAAACAAAAAACAAAAAGCGCAGAATTCTTAAACTGCACAATCTGTCAATCAATCAATCAATCAGTCTTTCAACTCCTATTCCTCCTGTTTCAAAATAAAGCCCAAAAAAATCTACATAATGATAATCTCATCACATATAAAATAATTAGAACAAAGCATGCTCAACGTTGTGGAGGACAACCCTGGTTTTGGCCGCCTGTCACTATGCTCCCACTATGATGAATTCCATTTGCATTTAACGTACACGATTGTACAGCAACTCTCAATCACACCAAAGGCAAAGAGACAAACACCCGGCCCAGCCCAGCGCACAGGCGGTACACGTACCCCGCGATCAAGGCGTCGACCCCGATAGCGCTTTGCATTGCCTACTTAAACCGTGCGTACAATACCAATGCAAGCCCGCTAGAGTGCGAACTCGATTGGTAGCTCGGTTATTCTCCGAAAGTTTTGATAGATACAAGAAGAAAAAAAAACATACAACGATGATCCTCGTAAAATAGATCTTTCCATTACACAAATAATAACCACAATGATATGGATGACATAGATTTTACTTACAAAATTGATGTTACAGTCGAGCTCTTGTTAGTAATGATACCACTTTCGTGAGGTTTCTGTGGTACCGGTACCGTATACACTATACAGCAAATAATGCATGCACTCACTGCGCGCGCGCGCTGCACGACAGGCGACCATTACGTCATGGTGCGGTATTGGGATTCCCCGGACCAAAGACTTTTGACTTTTCATTGGAAAAATTCCCAGAAGACAATGTAGTCGACACTTGAACTTGCAGTTGATAATGAAACTAAATTTTACTTTGGGACAAAAAGCCGGATATGTATTGAGTAACTGAATTGTTTTTGTTTTTTTTTTATCAAAAAGCGTATTCTCGTATTCGGATTAACATGATTTAGGGGACATTTTGATATTTGCCTTTTCACGTAAAGGAAATAAGGACAAACACATTTAGTCTTCTTTGTTTTGATTAAATTTCCTCTGAATGACAGAAGACTGTCTCAGGGGCGTACGCAGGGGGGGGGGGGGGGGGGTTTGGGGGTTCAAACCCCCCTTTTGTATTTTTATGTGTGTAAACCCCCCTAAAAAAACCTAAAACCCCCCCCCCCCCCCCCCCTTTGGATTTTTTTTTTTTTTAATTATATAAAAAAAAAAAAAAAAAAAAAAAATATGCCCACGGCTAACATAAAAAAGTGTCCCAACACACACACAATCCACACGCAACATGCGGGTAAGACAGATCGCCTCACACCCCGACCCCGCCCACTCCAGCCACCCAGTCGGCGAATTGCGCAGACAGTGATACAAATACAACGCATTCCTGAATAGGCAATAAGGAAACACGCGTAAACTGACCCAATTCCAATCGAGGTTATTGCTCATGTTACACAGTGGCTATGTGATTTGTAAACAAAAATTATATGTATGTACACAAGTAATGTAAAATTACTTGACTATGGGAATAGGTCTTATAGAAGTTATAATATTCAGAATCACAGTTTGTCTGAAATTCTGAAAGAAACCTTCATTATATTGCATCTCATTATATTTTTATCTATCATTATATGCCAATATAATTCTCAACAAAATCGTTACTACGGGCTGTTTGAAAGGAGAAACAGAACGAGAACAATTAAAAGCTCGTATACTGATCTTTTGCTTCTACAAAAAATGCCTAATCTAAATTTTGTCCTTTTTTCATTTTGAAACAAGTTTCCCAGGTCTGTCTACAGTAAGCCTACAACTGAGACATAGATGAAGTTAAATAACGATTCTCCTTCTTATACAGATCCAGAAACAGACAATTTGTTTGACATCTTTGAAGAAATCTCTTTAATATTTCATTATATTTTTGTCTATGACAAATAATCTGTTAATAAGCTGAGTTCTTAATAAAATATTTTCCTTGTAAGTAAAGTGATTTTCTTGAGCACCAAAAATGGTTAAAACAAGATTTTCTTATGAAGATTATATTACTCTACAATGTTATATTGCGGTGCACGCATGTTCCAATGCAGATTTATAGTATCTCTACATTGAAAAGAAAATAGCAGTTCAAATGCACTTTATTTTGCAAATTATTATCATATTTTTTACGGTTCACTTACTTGCATTCCAACATGTCATAAGTCACACCCTGGTAGTGGTATGAATCATTATTGTTCAACTTATGTTGTTGAACATGTCTCTCCACATGAACGCTTTATCACAAAGCCCACCGAATTTTTGATGTTACGACTACAGGGGCGGCGATTTCTTTTCAGGACCGGGGGGACGAAATACGAGGGACGAGGAAACCAGTGGCATAATGAGCAAAAACGAGGGGGGGGGGGGGGTGGGGCCACTAAATAAAAATCCGCATCACCACCACTCTTACATGTTAAATGCAGGCCCTGCAGAACGTTTTTTCAAAATAAGGGGGGGGGGGGGGTAAAGTATTCTCGTACGGATGTCGAGACTCGAGATGTTGAAATCCATAATAATGTTGAATGATAATAATATTAATAATAATAACGTTTTATTTACCCAGGGTACCGACTTTAGTTAGGAAACTGCTCTTTCAGCCAGCGGGCCCTGCATAAGTTATTATGATGGTGCATGATAATGACGATTGTGGTAGCGATGTTGGGGATACCTTTTGATGATGATGATGATGATGATGATGATAGCGTTGGTTGTGGTGGTGATATGCATGATGAGGTGCAATATGACTGTTGCAAAGCAAAAATAATTCAGTAAGTACTCATATATTTCAACTTAAAGTTATCACCCTTGTGGCTCCAACTAGATTAAGAATTTAGTATAAAGGAACATCCGTAAGGCCTAAAAAAAGAAAAGATGTTGTATAACTTGTATTGCCCTTTAGGTGCCAAAACATGGGTCGGTTTGTTGGTCGGAAATTTCTTTTTTTTAAAACCTTTTTTTCCCCCTCTTTGGGCTGATATTTCTCAGTTTTGAATGCTATAATAATTGTTTCTCTAAAAAACGGTAATTTTTTTGTTTGTTTTAAAAGCCGACCGTAGATTTCAAGATTTTTGTGTCGGTCGCAAAGGGCATTACAACATCTTTTTTAGGACTAAAACTAACCCCACTCATTGCTGGCCCCTCGGGGCGGATCTAGAGGGGGGGGGGGGGTGTTTCGGCGGTTTAAACCCCCCCCCCCCCCTCGGGCGGCCAAGTGAAAAAAGAAGAAGAGTAAAATAGTAAAACGGTGCGATTTTTGGAAATTATTTTGGTCAACCCACCCCCCCCCCCCCCCCCCCCCCCCTTGGCAAAAAGCTAGATCCACCCCTGCCCCTCCGATGTTGCAAAGCATTATAACATATCGGTACAATTAATCACGAATATATACATTTTTTAAAGGTACATATACGTTCATATATTTCAACTTGATTAGGAATTTAGGATAAAGGAACATCCGTAATATACTAACCCCAGTCATGGCCCCTCCGATGAGGGTTTTGAAATGTGACCCCCCCCCCCCCCCACTCCACCCGTCGCGTCAGCCCGCATCATAACAATCACCAAAAGAGAAAATGTCTGAATGAAAGACTAATTCATGTGAAGCAAGAATTTTAGAAACATCGGCGAGTCCGAAGAATTTACTTGGAAAGCGGTAATTCGGTACGTTTTATTATTTAGATTTTCACAAGTTGAATGTAAGATAATGTTTTGATGTTAAACTCTATGATTATTTAAATTTACCTCCTGAGAAGACTTAATAGGCTGATCGGAGAGTTAAACTTTGCTATTCTGTGTCTGATGATTCGACGTGCATTGCCATTGCAGTGGTCGACTTGTGATTTGCCTATTGACTTTGTACACGTTTTGGCGAGCTAGCACAGTGCACAGGCTAAGGCCTACACGTATGGTGGTGTGACCAAAGTTCGCGCGTGACCTAAGTTCGCTATCTCAAAAAATCAGTAATATTACGAAAATCTGATATCACCAATGGAAAGAGGAACATAAAATTACCCAGAAGTGAAATTTTCTTTGGAATTGGGTACGAAATTGTAAAAATATTGACAAAAGATTGGCAAATTTTGCAATATTTTGCGTCCGTTCCGAAAAATGATCAAATTACCGATAAGGGTCTGAAAATCTTCAATTTGAGAGCAGATTTCCTCAAAATTGTAAGTAAACAGTGGTACTAACTGATTGTATGATATCTTGCCTTGCAAATTATGATATTACCTTATTTTTGATGGATCACACTTTTTGATAAATCAACTGTAAACCCCCGTGCGTGAAGTTAGGTCTCGTTGTTTTTATGACTTTTTTAGATGCAGCGCGCACGAACGATCGGACATCGAATTTTTAGATCGCGATATCTCCGAAATCCTTCGACGATAAAATTTTCTAGTTGAACTAATCTGTAGTTAAAAACTTCGCCGTCCCTTTGGTTATAATTGAAATCAATAAATTTGTGTAGAATATGGGAAATTGTAGTTCGAATATCACATTTTGTAATATGTTCTAAAATGTCCGCGAACTTTGGTCACCCCTTCATACACTGCACTGCACGCACAGGGCCATGGCAAACAATAACAACATTTTAGACTAATAGGTCTACAGTAGGTAGCCCAGACAGAGGTCAATACGCATTAGCATTGACTCACTATGCTTTGCTGGAGTGGACGGACCTAGCTAGCTGAGCATGTAGAACTTTGTCTTTAGCGTACATTTATTTAGCCATGCATCATCCGATCTCAGCGAAGTGCAGCCTCATTTTCCTAAATTGGCGCCGACAAGGCACGTAGTCGACATAGAACTTAGAACAGTTTTATGCTTTAGCTTACATGCACAGATCGTTCATCCGATCTCAGCCTCATTTTCATAAGTTGGCGCCTAGCATATATAGCCTAGCCGACATGGGCCCTTCAGATTAGCCATCGCTGTTCTCTATTCACTCAATGCTATAGAGTATAAGATATTTGTGCGAGGAGCAAGCTTGCAATTTTTTGGTTTTTTCTATACCAAAATTACGATATTTCAGTCAAACCATCTATTTGTTATGATTGTTCCACTTAAGTATTTCACTTAAGTTTAAGTTTTACTGAACTATTTTTAAAGTTTGAACAATTCTCATAACTGAAATTTATTCTGAGATGTTTGTTGATTTTTCTATTTTATGTGTTTGCAATGCCGTGTGTGTGTCAGTCATGTTTGAAGTGTGTCACCTGTTCAAAGCAGTGTGACTTAATGTTACATATTGACTTTGACATTGAATTTAAGTTGCGCTAAAGTTAAGTAGGCCCTCTCTCACTTAAATTGGAAGCCCGGCACTCGAGCGGATCGGCAAATGAGAGCCATTCACTCAACGAGAGACTGTCTCTAATCGCGGTGTTTTGTCAAGATTTTGTAGAGCCTAGTTTAGCCATAAGGGCTAGATATGATATTTTGTTGAAACAAGTTAAGAATGAAAGTAAATATAGCCAATTTGAAGAAGAAAAGATTATCATTTTAGCACTTTTACAAATTTCCTTTCTCGAAGGGTGACAAGGAGTAGACTCAGTAGAGCCAGACATGGTCCAGGTACTATCCTGTCACCACTTCAAGTCTCAGACGGTCGTGAGCCCAAGCCATGAACCTCATGTCATCTTTGCGTCCGGGAAGCACCTCTTTGTGGCGACATCCCAGCACACGGTGGAGGTTTACTCGCTGGAAGGATCCGAATGCACTCTCGTCCAGACGGTCAAGACTATTGGGCTGGCATGGAAAGGAGCGTTCTGTGTACCAGGTGAGAGTCACACGATTAAATGCCTGTTAAAGCTAGAGGTGGTGCCACCACTAGCAGTGGTGACAATTTAAATGGCACACATACCGGTAGGTGCATTACTATACTCGCTGTGTATTAAAAGCTGTGCTATTGATTTTCAACATTTCAAACACCACTGTACAAAACTCAACTAATTTCACTCAAAATCAGTACTATTGATGACATATAGCAGTAAAATACAATTTTTTCAACTTTCCAATGTTAGAAAGAATAATTAAAGAATTCAAATAGTGAGTCTACTGTCAAACTTGCCGATCAGTTGCATCGGCATGATTGTGTGCATTTGTGTGTTGTGAGTGTATTGACTACCGTATTTGCCGGCGATAAGGCCGCACCGCCGCATAGGCCGCACCCCCAACTTTGACATTTTTGAGAGAAAAAAAAAAAAATGGACCAAAGAAAATAATCGTAATTTTCTTGTAGAACTCTATTTTTCCTACAAACTAATACCAAAATTATCAATCATTTTATAAATTTACAGGAAGTTTACCTAAAAAATGATCGTAATTTAGCAAATCTTCATCGATTTTTAGGCAGATTAGCACATTCATGGGACACTAGAGGGCGCTTTGCATGCATACAGAAACGTGAATGGCCATCTTTAGCTTGCATGCAGTGAGTCGGCACTAATAATGTTATCCGGTCTTACCCCTATCGTACCGTCAAATGGAGAAAATAAACAAGCTTTTGTATTGTTATTAGAGATCTACCGAGGTTAGTTTGTCGCTTTAATTAATTAGATATAGTCTCAATTATAATTCAAAATTATCTTACTGAAGTTAGACAGCGCACAGGTTAGTACCCAAAATCATACCTCGCTCACACACTCTGTGGTGAGGTGCTACGGGGCTAGGAGTTGCCAACAAATCCAACGCACCTTCGGAGATTCACAGCGCGCAATCGTCGGTGTTCTACTCTAAGGACATTTTTACAAGTACGATTTTTAGTACGAGTTTCTGGTCAGTTTTCTTCTTATTTCTATGGTTGCACAACGATTAAAAAGATAACTTCTTCAAATTTGCTGCTGACGTGGTTCAGACTAGATCTTGTCCGATGTGTTTTCAAGTCAATTTTGTTAATATATTTTTTTGTATGAAGTTGCCTACAAATAATGGACGTGCTGTTTTGACTTGCGATTTTTACTGTCTCGGCGTAAAGGCCGCACCCCGACTTTATGATATTTTCTCTTCCAAAAATACTGCGGCCTTTACGCCGGCAAATACGGTATTCATGAATTCAAATGCTGCCTATTAACACGTAGTGCAGTGCTAGAGGTCAATACGCATTAGCATTGACTCTCTATGCTTTGCTGGAGTGTTTAATTGTACAAATAAATGCAGCCAGCTTTGTGTAGGTATAAACTGATGGCTTGTCCCGATTTCAATTTGCTGTGATAATCGCTATCTTTTACAAGCATGAAAGATGATATGATCATCAGAATGCCATCCAAGTTTATTGATTGAAATCATATTTTTTTTATTTGAAGATAATAAAAATTAGCAATTATAATTCCTATACCATGCAGCAGCAAAAAACAATTGAGGATTTATCATCTGTGTTTAGACCTGAGTTATAGTAGTGTGTTTTCATTTTTCAATGAGCCTTCTAATATTGGATAAATAACCTTCACTGTTTTCCAGGAAATTACATTCTCCTGCTGGAAGACGAAGATGGGAAGTTTAACAACGTGAGAGCCTACTTCAACTGGGACCAATGCAAGGATACAGACAAGTTGACCAAAGCTCGAATAGCAGGATCAGGTTCTCCGCTCAAAAATGTCCAGCAGGGACCACAAGCGCAGTGCTTGGAGGTGGTAGAAGTACGCCCCAAGCGGCACGTGCAGTGCTTTGCTTGCTGCAACGAGAATGGCAACTTGGTCTTAGGCATGCGGGATATCATCAGCATCTACAGATTGGTGGTTAATTCCAGCCAGCGTGACTTTCAGCACTTCGTCGATATCGTCGTTGATGGTTTCAAGACGACCCACGTCGATATCTGCGGCGCCCATTTTGCCTTTACATCATCTCACGAAGCCCACGTCCTGCAGATCAACTCTCAGAAGTTCCGCATCTCTTGTGCTGCGTTGCATGCCGTCTCAGCTGATTCCGCAAGTGGAAAAGCCACAGGTTCATCTAAGCCAAAGGAGGGTAAGTCCCATGTATGCAAATCTGTGCTGGATGCTGTCACCGACTCTAAGCCTCCAGATGCACAGCCGGACAACTACTTTGTCACTGATTCTCATTTCGCTGAATGGACTTTTGAAGCCAGGAGTGTGACTGTGAGACCCTCCGAGCCTTCGGGGGCGACTCACAATCGAATTGTTCTTCCAAGTATTCTGGACGAGGAGTACCTCAAACAGAAGGACGGTCCTGCGGAAACCCTTGGCCCAGTCAGCAGCATTCCTGGCATAGCACCGTTCAAAGTGAGACATGCCCAGAAGGCAAAGTCAGGAAAAAGGTGAATAACATTCATGAACAGTCCCCCCCTCCCCCTATTTAAATCCTACAAGTAAAGTTAGCAAATTTTCTGCTAAATATAGAGCCCTCAACAATCAGACTGGGAGCAGATTGATGCGTGATGCTTGCAGAGCGACTGTTATTCATGGCTTAAAGATAAAGTTGAGTTCTGGTCCTGCGATTGCATTGTGAAAGAAACGTGGAATCAATCAGAAAAGGTTGATCATCTTGCATATTATAAGTATTGGTGTGCACTGCAAGGTTCTGGAATCATCAAAATGAAATTTGGCCCAGTCGTGGTAAAGTTACAAATTCAATAGAAAACTAATTTTAAAAAATAATTGAAAACTAATAAGAGAAAAATATTCTCAAAAAGAATGTAATGCCGATAATACCAAAATAAACAAACAAAAAATAACAGCTTGTTGGGGAAAAAACAGCATGACGAATCAACATTTCTGCATTGGAAGTGTGTCACGCGTGGTTGTAAGTTCCTTTTTTTTGCTTGAAATTCCTTTTTTTGGCCATCATGATTCCTTTTTTTGGTCGCACAAGGTTGGCAGCTCTGCATACACAGTTTGTCCTGTAAACAGGGAGGAATGAATTCCCCAAATGCTCAGTGTACTCCTTGTTGTCGCTCTTTAAAGGCCCACTGCACTACTTGTAGCTACTTGCGCCCTCTATATAACAAACAATGCCTAATCGGTGACCCTTGGGTCCCTATGATCCTTGTTTTCTTATGTTATTTGAGAGCTGAGTTGAAGAGATAACCACCTGTCCAGTGACCTTGCAGGGTGGTCTAATCCCTCCTGTACACTAGTACTGATGGCCTTTAATGTTCTTCCATCCATAGGTCAAGCCCGGAGAAAGTCCCATCTTACATCCATCTGCTCTACTGTAGGTTTCCCAATGCAGAGGCAGGCCTCATGCTAGCACAACTCCTGCCAACCTACACTAAAGGTAAGAAACTCAAATTCAAAATGTATATTGTATCTCAATTTAGTGGAAGTTTGTACGTGTTCCTATAATATCCATTTTCCATTCTGTTCAAGTGGGCTTCCTAATGTTTTTACTGATCCCCCTCTCCCCACAAAATAACTCTTTATGCATGCAGAGCAAGCTGTATCTATAAACAAAGTTATCGTCATATTTGATAATGAGAGTTCTCTTTGTCAGTGATGTTTTGTTACAACCCACTTTTACACCAGAGAATACGAGGGTCTGCTCGCTATTTATAAGGACCGCTATTCATAAAAGATGCTATTCATTTAGTCATGTAATATGGATAGCGGTCCTTATGAATAATCGCCCTTATGAATAGCGAGCTTGACTCAAGATTTTTTTTTGGTCATATTCGATAATGAGACTTCTTTGTCTGTGATGTTCTGTTACAGCCCCTTTTACACAGCAGAAATCTACATCTATAAACAAAGTTTTTTCATATTTGATAACAAGACTTCTTTCTCTGTGATGTTCTGTTACAGCCCTTTTTACACTAGAAAAAGCTGCATCTATAAACAAAGTTTTTGTCATGTTTGATAATGAGAGTTCTCTTTGTGTGTGATGTTCTGTTACAGCCAATTTTTCACAGGAGAAAGCTACATCTACAAACAAATTTGTTGTCATATTTGATGAGATTTCTCTTTGTGATGTTCTGTTACAGCCCCTTTTACACTAGAGAAAGCTGCATCTGCGCAAGCATGGACCTCTGAGTCGTTCCAGAGTCGGAAGCTCCTGGGTATGTGCTGCCTACTCAGCACCCCCAAGCAGGGCCTGGTCTATGACATCACAGGCCAGGTGAGCCCTCTCTCTCGTTACCTGTACACAGGGGAGGCTGTTTCTCTGCAGGTAATTATAGTCTACATGTCTATTAAAGCCCTAGTTTGGCCAGGGGGGATTAGACAGGTGGTTATCTCATCAAATCCGCTCTCAATTAACATAAGAAAAAGGGGATCATGGGGGACCAGCAGGCACCGATTAGGCATTGTTTGCTATATAGAGGGCGCAAGTAGCTAAAAGTAGTGCAGTCCCGCTTTAAAGCCATCTAATAGACACAGGCAAGTGGCCACTGTACACAGGTGGCCTTCTTGGACAGGTTCGTCAACACACGTTTCCTCCTAGAGGGTGGCAATGTAGCTAACCACCAAATTACTAATAGATTTGAAAGCAAAATTGATTTACCAAGCTACATGTACATACATGGTGTTTAATATCTGTCTTCCACATTGTGAGGAAGAGCATGATAATTTGCTTTGTCATTCTTCTATGTACCGGTACTAAGATTAAGAGAATAAAAAAGCTCAGAACTCATTCTCTAAATACTTTTTTAGAGCTAGAGAATTCAGTAGTTAACAGGATATTACTGTGCGTTTCACCATTTTCTCTGTCACCTAATGATATATATAACAGGCTGGAGAGGATTTCCTGTATGCTGCTTCCTCCAGCGGCCTGGAGACGTATTCCCACAGAGTGAGTGCAGCAGCCATCTACAACAAAGAGACATTCGACGGCCAGTCTAATGTGAGTGCATACCCATTCCCTTAGCTACCTTAATGCCTGGTGGTATCACTTCATGTTCACCTTTTGAATGCATGATAGTTAGAAATTTTGCCCTAAAATTGTGATTGATGTCTATGAACACTCCCTAAATGTTTTACTCTGCCTACAATCATACATTTCCCGTATAAATATCAAGTGACACCACTCGATTTAAATGCTATTTGTATGCAGTGATGCGACGTTTGTTCCTTCCAGCCTTTATGACTATAAGTGTTTGGGTCAGGGTTGCAATTAGGTTCTAGGTTAGGTTTAGCATTAGGGTTAGGTATGATGTTGGGTCTAAGGGTTGCAGTTGGGAATTCTGTTTCGTGTAGGAAATTGAAGCGGAGTGAATCGTTTTTCTATGATGTCTCTCTATCTCTATCTCTATCTCTTGCTAGACTTGCCCTTCCTGAATTTTGAGGCAATGATGTCATGTGACAGTCATGTGATGATCATGTGATGATCATGTGACGTGGCTGGCTATCCCCCATCATTTATTTATTGCTGACATTTTCACCAATAGTGGTGGTCTTCCATGAGGCCCTGCTTGGTAACAACAAAATGCAATAACAATCATGAATATAAACTCATAACAGTAACAAAACAAAACACAGAAGGAAGTCAGTGTATACATGTATACAATTTTTTTAGTATCCTCGTAATAAATATGTTTTTTTTTTCTTCAATTTGTATGGCATTCTAATGTGTTGTCTCTCTGTCTCTTTGTCAGGCTTGCCCAGATCCCACCACAGATATCTGCCTGGTATCACTGCGACCATTCCTCAGTGTTCAGAAAGTGGTGTCATGTGACAGTCATGTGATTCTCCTGTGCAAGGCACCCAATGACGAGGGGGAGGAGTCAAGCAGGTGATAATCCCTTTTTTTAAATTTCCATGAAATTTACTTTCAATAGAACTTCATTATTTATTTTAAATGGTTTAATCCACAAAAAACACTAGCCCCCCCAAAAATGTGGCTAATGTCTGAAAAACACAGAAAACAATGCTACTGGAGCATTTGTAGTACAGGTTGTCTGACATTTGCATAATGGCAGGCAAAAATATCAGTTCACCGTTGTAACAACCTGTATTTCTGCCTCTCTTATACCCAGTGATTGGAGTGTCTATGTGCTGCAGAAAGCTCCGGCCTCTGACCTCCTCGACGACATGATCGAGCTAGCGACCGGTTTCCGCCAAGCCAGCGTCTCGGCCTACCAACACCTCATCACCGAAGCCCATCTGATGATGCGATCCAAGATGCTGCAATGTTGCCATGGTGATGATGATGATGAGGAGGAGGAGACCGATGAACGCGGAACAATTGAGCACCTCTATCGGGAGACGAGCGCTCTTCTTGGTCAGATACATGCACAGTATGTTTTGAGACTTATATCATCTTGATTTTGTAGGATAGTTTTCAATATTTAGTTTGCAAGGAAGTCTGTATTTTTATGGATATAGATGAAGGTATGATTTATATTATTTTTGTTGTGACCCAGGAAAGCATTACATGACTGTAAAGAATTCTGAGAGGCTCAATTATGTTTAGCCAAGTGTTGTATCAAAGAAACATTCACACCAAACATAGACAGTACAAGTTGTCTCAATCAGAGATTTGTGTCTGCTTTTAGCTGAATAGTTATGGTAAATGGTAGCCCTTGAGAGAGTGTAGCAGCAAGGCTAATATAATCAAGGGAAGAAAAAAATTTACTGAAAGGAATAAATTCACTGCTCTTTTACCTTAATCTTTTGACTGTGTTTAACAGCCTTCTGTTAATGTTTATTATGTGTGCTATCAAGAAAGAAATTACCATTTACTGAAAAAACTTATTCCATCTTGATGTTGTAACATAGTTTTCAGAATTTAGTTTGCAAGCAAGTCTTATGCAAGTTTTATGAATATAGATGTAGGATTGATTCATATGATTTTTGTTGCGACACAGGAAAGCATTGCATGACTGTAAAGAATTCTAAAAGGCTCGACATTGTGTTTAGCACAGTGTTTTATGAAAGAAACATCCACACCAAAAAACATAGACAGTACAAGGGACTTGCAAAGTTGCCAATCATTTGGGAAAGTGCAAAGAATTCCAGCCTTCAAAATATTATCTCAGGTATTTGAGAAGATGTTATCAATAAGTGATGCTGTGTCTGTGGTAATTCTAGTTGGATTTAAAATAGTGAGATAAAAACAAATTTAAGAGCATCTTGGAATGAACCTTACTATAATTCTTGTGAAAGGTTTTCTCTGAATAGTTATGGTAAATGTTCCCAGCAGAGGTCTCTTGTAACCTTGAGAGAGTGTAGCAGCAAGGCTGATATAATCAAGGGAAGACAAAAAATTACTGAAAGGAATAAATTCACTGCTCTTTTACCTTTTCTTTTGACTGTGTTTAACAGCCTTCTGTTAATGTTATTTTATGTGCTATCAAGAAAAAAATAGACCATTTACTGAAAAGAAAAGTAACACTGCTCTTTCAGGGCTGTCTTTTGACTGCGTTTGATATCCTTCTGTAATATCGCCATTTATTGTACTTATTTCAAAAGAAAAAATGAAGACCATTTACTGTAATGACTTGATTGCTGCTCATTTTTCTTTCACATGTATCTATTGAATGTGTTTAACATCCTTCTGTTATTGTTATTCTATGTGCTATCAAGAGGAAAAAAGACTATTTATTGAAGGAGTAATAGCTCTGCACTTTCACAACTATCTATTGACTGTGTTAAACATTTTTCTATTATTTGTATTCTATTTGCTATTAAGAATGAAAAAACAGACCACTTACTGAAACGAATAGTTTATGTGCTCTTTCACATACTGTATATCTTTTGACTGTGTTAAACATCCTTCTGTTATTGTTATTCTACGTTCTATCTAGAAAAAAATGGCCATTTACTGAAACTAATAGTATCTCTGCACTTTCACAACTATCTATTTATTGTGTTAAACATCTTCCTGTTATTTTTATTTTATGTGCTATCAAGAAAAGAAAGAAAGCACTTACTGAAACTAATAGTATCTCTGCTCTTTCACAACTATGTTAAATAGTGTTTAATAGCCTTCTTTTATTGTTATTCTGTTTGTTGAAGTGTGGAGAAGGCAAAGCGGAAACATTCTTAGTAAAGTAGAGATGTATTATCCGGCAAGGTAGTGAAGTACTTCTTTTAGCCAGTATGGCATACTTGAGGTCTGTTCACATATAAAGGTGATAAACTGCAGGATTTTGTTGTGCTTCAGCCACCGATGGTGATGCCAGTTTTTTAGGGTTGTTTGTCTGTCTAGTGTAAAGTAAAAAGAAAATAAGAACATATTTTATTAATGCAATAACTTGAAAAGTATTTAAAGCAATTCAAATCAAATTTGGATGAAGTATAAATGTGTGAGCAATAGCATGCAAGGATGAACTGATTAGATTTTGGTTGGAAGAGGTCAAAAGTCACAGGGTCATAGAAGTGTTAAAAAGTACCAGAAAATGTCTTTTTACTGCAATAATTTGAAAAGCATTTACCGGTAAGCACTTTAAACGAAACTCAGATCAAGTATGTATGAGCATGCAAGGATGAACTGATTAGATAATGGCTGTAAGAGGTCGAAGGTCGCAGGTCATGAAAGTGTTAACAAATCCAGAAAATATCTTATTACTGTGATAATTCAACAAACAATGAACAATGAACCAATGTAGACCAAACTAGGCTAAGTATTTAAAATCACTAAATAAATTAAGTGATAAGCATTGGTTCCTGAGATCAGATGTCTAAGGTCACAGAATCATTGATCAATGAATTTATATGTAGGCGGAGGCATATTAGTCTTATTTATCTTGTTTTTATTATGATGTAAGGGCAATGCATTTTTTGTATCTTATAACACTCAGATAAATAAGTATGTGCAGGCCCTTTGTAAACATGGAAATCTACTTTCTCACCCCTCTCGCCTTTCATTTTACATGCTCTAAAAATTTAAAAATTGCTGCTGTAAACTGCCACAGTCCCCCATGGCATCGTTGGGTCATAAAAGAGTTAACAAATCCAGAAAATATCTTATTACTGTGAAAATTTAACAATCTTTGAACCAATGCCGACCAAACTGGGCTCAAGTATTTATGTCATTCTGTTTGTTTTTCAAGGTCTATAAATGCCACAGACTGGTCGCTGGCTGTCCCGTACCTGAAGATGTCTGAACACTCTTTGTCCGAGGTGCTAGAGGCGATCACTGGTTCCTTCACCCAACCTTTCATACCGAAGGTAATCTTCCCTTCATAGCAACTTAAACAATCCTTCTCTCAAACGTAATGACTTTAATACTAGAGGTAATTTTCCCTTCATAGCAAGACGAAAAAGAGTAACAATTGAATAATCCTTAACTCAAACTTTAATACAAGAGGTAATCTTTATCTTCATGGCAAGACAAAAAAAAAAAGTATTAATTTTAACAATTCTTCTCTCAAACGTAATAACTTAAATACCAGAGGTAATCTTTCCATTCCTAAAAGAAAAAATATATACAATAAAAATATGTCAAGAAGAAGGAGTACTTAAAAACATTCAAGTGATGGCTTATTAATTATCCCCTCGCTGACAAAGTCAGAGGGGATAAAGTAATGCTGCCGTCCGTCCTTCTGTTCGTAACAAATCTGGTTATCATTCGATATGCGAAAATACCTAAATATATATGCGAAAATGTGGTTTTCATTCAATAACGTAATGTTGTTTAGTATGTAGTATGTCAAAGGCCACAGCTCATTAAATATGCAAAAATGGCTAAATATAGGTCATTTGTACCCAGCGAGGGGACGTTTTGCGTTGACCTGTTTATATATGCTGCGATAAACTGCAGCGCTTTGAATACATTGGGTTTTTGTAGGCCTTCTGCTTTGCACATTTATGTATCTTATAAAAACATAGAGAAGTGAGTGAGTATGCATGGGACATTCGTTGCTACTTTTTTCATTCCCACTTGCCTTCTAATACACACACACACATACAAATGTAGCGCTTTACCATGGCGTGTGTGAACAAGCCCTTTGTCTTGTAGTTTGGTCAGAGCTGCAAAGGAATACAAATAGTCAGGACTAATATCTTATACAGAAACTGTCAGAACACTAGAAATTATGCTTTAAACCAAATACTTTCTTCTGAAGATTTAGTTCATTGTATTAATTTGAGAGACATTTTTCCCTAGACAAAAAACAACTAACTGGCCTTCAGCTATGAGAACACCAATTATATTTCAGGATATTTTAGCAGCTCTCGGCTCTGTACGTTGTTTGAAATGCTATATATTATCTGCTTTAGACACAGAAAACATAAACTCATATTATTCAGAGACTCAACAATTTACTGACTCTAGGCAGATCATGTCTATTCAATAAAATGATTGTGAGGTTTTTGTTATATGATGAATGACAAGTGTTCTCTTTGCTTCATAGAACTTTATGTATTGATCAAAAGCTTCTAATAGAAATATCTTGTCACCCAAGCGACAATTTATAAGCATTTTCCTTACTGCCCATTCTTTAGTAAATGATGGCCTATCTTGATTTTATTTTTGTCATCAAAATACCATTTCTGTTGTGAACATTTATTTCACTCGAGCCATGATTTATAAGTCCTGGCTTTGAATGGAAATACTGCCTGTCACTGCAAATAATGCCTGTTACCTAATATAATCCCTTCATGCACATATAATCCCCACAAGTAACATTAATTAGGTTTCCTAGTCGTAATCTCATTTATCAATTACACACATGGGGTTATTTTGCCACCAATCTATAAGCCTTCCTCTAGGCTGGCCTTGGTTCTAAATAATAACTGTTACATAATACATCCTTCTGTGCACAATAACAAAAAGACATATCACATTTGCTTTCATAGGTAAAGGCTATTTCGCACTTCTGAAGAAGCCAGCTTAGGGGTTACATCTGATGGCATTATAGTGGGGAGGATAGGGAGAGGGATTATACAAGGTTTCAGTGAATCTGGACAATTTAGAATGATCTATGGCTATGTTCACATGAAACCTTTGTAGTTTTAATTCAAGAGAAATTACCCGGGTTCACACAGTCACAGGACTAAAACAAGTATTCAAAGTGTGAATGCACTCATTTGAACCACAAGCTGGTGTAACCTCTGCTGCTCATTATTATGGCACTAACCATAACCCTATCTAGCCTGGGGGGGGGGGGGGGAGGTTCCTAAAGCCCCCCTCTACATTATTCACGATTTTTTTCAACGCAAAAATCTTGCGCAATTTTATGACTTTTTTCCTTCAAGTCTTGAGCATTTTTGAAACAAACGAATATATGATTTATGGGTAAAAATATGAATTTTATTACCTTATTTGCTTAAATTACTATAAATATGCAAATTAGTGGATTTTTCAACAACAACAAAATTACTATAGTATTCTATACAGTACACGATCACAATCAGCCTTTTCATGGCCGAGATCATAGGGGGGAAGGCCTTAGAACCCCCCCCCCCAGATAGGCAGTTTCAAAATAGCCCAGGCTAGATGGGGTTAAGATGGCTTGTGGATTATAACTTTAGGTAAACTTTAAGTTCCATAAAAAATGAGTGTGTCTGCACAGTCAGCAACTACAAGATAATATTGAGTTTAAAACCATGACCTGAACTTAAAGTGAACGGACTGCCGTGTGAACCTAACCATTATTTTGAAATGGTAGCAAGTGTCAAATTTCACTTAGTCGTGGCCAATACAATAAGTAATTGCGGTTGGAATTATAGCTGTCAAGAATGATTTACTGGGCATCATAACCCCTATATGGGAGCTGCATGGTTGGACCTTGAATTAAGCGATTAAGAGATTTCAGTTGTCAATGTGAAAAGGAAAACTAACTACGTGTTAAGGATTTAGAAATGTGAATGGGTATTAATAATGCTTATGCTATATTTGTTACACTGTGATTATGTAAGCACTGACATAGTTAAAAAAGAAGAAGAGCATTATAAGAGTGGATCAAGGTGGAATGAAGGAGAGTAAAAGGAGGAAAAAGGGGAAGAGAGAAAGAGAGGAGGGGGGGGGGGGAAGGATATTTTTTACATTCATTTTCCATTCGCAATTTTCTAAAACATTTTTTTGTCTTCAAAATATCTTGCTAAAGCTCAATGCTGGTACAATAGATGTGCACATGTGTATTTATGGCTATATAAGGAGAGATCTTAGCAAAAAGAAAATCTATTTAACAATCCTAAATTCATTAAATCAAATAAAAAATATTTTTTGCTTCTTTCTGAAATAGGATCATGAGCTAGGACCTGGTTTGACAAGCTTTCTAGATTTCAAGCTCTTCCCACAAGGCTCTACTGAAGAGCTGATGGATGAGGTTAGTATACCAGCTTCTTGTGCACCTTCTTCCTGTTGGGGGTATCAAGGTATAGTGGTTCATTCACTTGACTCTCAATCCGAGGGTTGAGGGTTCTAATCCCAGCATGGCAAAATATTAATGAACATTTGCTATTCTCCACCCAGGTGTTAAAGGGGTACTGGGTAGGATACAAAAAGTCATTGTAGTGGCTCAGCATCTTAAGTGTGTGTAAAATGGCGCCTGGTTGGAATGCTCTCGATGGAGTTGGGGATGCATGCCGGCAAGCCTGAATCCAATGACTAGGGTGATAATATATCTTTAAAGCACTTCAACGTCATCTATGTATAAAGCCCTATACAAACCCAGACAATTGTTATCAATATCCAAAATGCTGAAGTCATGCATGAGTTGTGAATGTTTGAGAGTTGGAACAACATCCTTCTTTCCATAAGGAAAGTTACCTGCCTTGTCACCTCAAAAGATCCCTCAAAACTTACCTTTTCCCAGTGATCTATGTGATCTACTTCCTGTGAGATTGTAAATTTTGTCCTCTTTTCATATATTTGTATCTTTAAGCGCTATTGTACTTCTGTTTTTCACGTTCCTAAATATTCTATATATTATTATTATTATTGTACCTTGAACCTTGACAATATTATCTCTGAAGCTGCCTTTTCAAAGATGAACTGGGATAGGCTGTACTGTCGCAGTAGGTGATGGTGCAGACAACAAAAGAGTGTCAAATATCAATTTACAATTGAAGATGTATCGTACAACTAAGCATTTAACTTCTGGTCCAAACTTGTCTTCTGTTTTTAGGTGATTGCCCAACGTATAGTTGATGTCTATTGCCATCTGGCCCCTTCACGCTGCTCACAGCTCTTTCTCTCGAGTGAGGTCAAAGGTCATATGAGTCCGCAGAAGAGATTGGAAGTCCTTCAAAAGTTGAAGCAGCTGCAATCTGGGAATAGCTATCAGTAAGTTATACATTAAGTATGGTTTCTATTACCCTTCTTCCCCCCTTTCAGACTACCAGGATTAATTGCATCGCTATACAAGAATGGTATAGGCAGTATAAGTATATAAGTATTTATACTTTTCATCTAGTCTGAATGTCATATAATGATATGTGTAGTGGAACGCATGTTTGAGCGTCATTTCCAATAAAAATTAAATAAAGTGTCAGGGTCCTGTTCTATTTCTAAACAGTGTATCATACGAAGACCCATTAACGTTAGTTGATATCTTAGCTCTTTATCCTATATGTCATGTACTGGATTCATGACTGCTGTATTCACAAATGCAAACTTTTGAACTCCTTTCTCTCTCTCTCTCTCTCTCTCCCTCCCTCCCTCCCTCCCTCCCTCCCCCTCCTCCCTCCCCTCCCCCCTCCCCTCCCCCCTCTCTCTCTCTCCTCTCCTCCCTCTCTCTTTCTCTCTCTCTCTCTCTTTATCTCTCTCTCTTTCTCTCTCCCTCCCTCCCCCTCTCCCTCTCTCTCCACTCTCTCCCCTTCTCTCTCTCTGATTATAGGTGGTCAGCAAGTGATAATATAGCCATGATCCTGATCAATCTAGAGTTAGGAGAGATGGAACAAGCCAAGTTCGCTACATCTTGTCTCACTCCAGATGAAGTCCTGCATCTCATCCCGGACAACTCCAGTCTCATCCTAGATTCAAACAGACAATTCACAGACTTTGCCAGGGTAAAAGAGAAATGTATTATTATTTTTTAAAATTTTAAATAAGCACTTAAAGAGAAGGTTGAGTTCTGGGAAGAGGTGAACAAAAATTGTGAGTGTTATCATTATTATTATACAAGTGTGGAAGAACATCAGATAAAAAAATGTTCCCTGAAAAGCATGGCTCTTCAAATGCCTTAATATTCTAAATATGGCATGTAACAGCATAACAATTAGGACAGATTTTTATGCCACATGTTCGTGTAGTCTGAAATATACATATTTCTGTGTACAGTGCTTGTATCTTTACCAAGACTGGGCCAAATTTCTTATCATTTTGATGATTCCAGAACCTTGCAGAACACACCAATACTTTTGATTTGCTAGATGATCAACCTTTTCTGATTGATTTAACACCGTTTCTTTCACAATGCAATCGCATGACCAGAACTCAACTTTATCTTTAAGCAAAGCATTTTGTCTACATTGCTTCTCTTCACCTAGGGTATGAATGGGTTACTAATGGGATGTAAATGATATGTGTGGTTATATTAGCAATGTGCGCATGTGTTAAATGGTGTCTGACTGGAATGTTCCCCAGAGAGTGGAGATTGTGCACATGTGTGTAGGCAAGCCTGAATCTGATGACAAGGGCTAATAATATATTTTTCTCCTTCTCTTTCTTCTTGTTGTTCTCCTCCTCCTCCTTCTCCTTCTCCTCCTTCATCTTCTCCTCCTCCTTTTCCTCCTCCTTCTTCTTCTCTGCCATCCATCTTGTCTTTACAGCTTATATGTAAAGAAGCAATGGAGTGCATGGTAGAAGTCTTACTCAGTCTTCTTGATCATGATCAACTCACTCTCAAAGAGGCTACCTCCATTCTAAAGGTAAGCAGACTTCAATGTATGGCCAGACAGTAGACAGAAATTACCATCTGATATGAGGAATTCTTTAATTAAACTGACATTTATATCAATCATCCATATGCCCTTGTATCAGAGGAGGTGGGGGGGGGGGGGAATCATGATTCTCGCCACAATCTCCGTGAAACTTTGTCTCTCTTTATTAAAAATTTAATTTATTTTAACCATGAAATTTTGACATAGAAATCTTTGATCTGAAAAGAAATATGTGGGATCGTCCTAAACTGAAAAAATAACACTGGAAGTCACAGATAGTAAAGCTTCAAAATACACATACTTGCCTTCAGCTGATCTGTCCAGATTCATGAAGCTGCTGTGCTTCGACATGCGACGCCCTTCCTTCTCTGTGAAGGGAAGGTCAGTGAACCCAGACGTAGTCTGTTGTAGGTATTATGTACCAACATAAGACAGGGAATGCATAGTTTAGTTTACTTTACTTCAACCAGTCTAAGGAGGTAGATGAATGAGAAAGATTTGTTTTTGTTCTGTTTTGTCTGTTTTGTTTTGTTTGATTTTAATTGGTGGGGGGGGGGGGCATTGTTGGTCTGAACTTTAAAGTTCAATTGTAATTTCTAACTGTTCTTGTGCAGGAATACAACCCTGGTTCGGGTGCAGGCTGCCCATTGCTGACTAGATTATTGGAATTGGTGATGTGCTCTGCAAAATGGCAACACCTTTACCCTGAAGCTATGGTAAGATTTCAGCACATGATATCGAGGGATCAGTGACACAAAGACGTAACACAATTTTTTTTATTTTGAAAAACAGGGGTTCATGTGTCACTGAGCACTTGGGCCTTTAGGAGTTACATGTAAGTCTATTTTTCACTAGCCATTGACTTCAATGGAGTGTTGGGTGGAGTTAAGTCTTTGTGTTTCCTGGAAAGCCCACATTTTTTCGAACATTTTGATAACAAATACTCATTTTGGAAAAATATGGAGTTACGTCTTTGTGTCACTGAACCCTCCATATCTTCTTTTCATTTTGAAGACATTGCAGTCCACTGTGTGAGTGAGTTGATTGGTCAGGTTTTTATACAATTAGTACCTACTTATTAGTATAATTATGAGGATGTCTTTGCAAATGCATGCAAAACTACTCTAAAAATACTAGAAACATTATGAAAAGAGAATATGGTACATATTTGATATATAAATAATATATATCATTTATGGAAAAGATGTGATAGGTCTGTGATTAAGAAAGTGCATTAAAACATTGAATTTATCTTCACACATAGATAAGATATATAAATGTCAAGGAGTAAAGATAATTTGAGAATGAGTGAATGGACCAAGAAAATATTTGAGAAAGATAAAATATGTGGCAGACCCTTGTAAACATTACGTCATGACAGCAAAAGAGATGTAAAGCAAACTTGTGTATTGTGTCTGCATGTTTAGATGAAGTGCATACGATTAAAGGTAAAGACCAGTATTGGCAACGCCCCAATTTCAAAAAATGAAATGGAAGCTCTCATTACCAATCATGTGAAAGAATATGTTTTGACTAATACATGATGATAAAAAATTTGCCGGGAAACCGCCTACTAATTCATATATTTGGTAAATTTATTTCTCTCATGGTCTGGTGAGAGAGATAGGGTAGTCCCATATACATCTTTCTGTGTATAGTGCTTGTAACTTTACGAAGAATGGGCCAAATTTCTTATCATTTTGATGATTCCAGAACCTTGCAGATGCTAGATGCTAGATGATCAACCTTTTCTGATCGATTCCACAACGTTTCTTTCACAATGCAATCGCATGACCATTACTGGTCTTTACCTTTAAGATGCCTGTAGAATGAACAGTGATACCTTGAGTGAAAACAATAAGGCACAAGGCTTGTAAACCCAGAATATTATTATCATTATTTATATACCTTCTCTCTTCCTTTTCTTGTTTCTTCTTAGCAAGAGGTTGTTCCTATCTACCTATCTCAGTTGCTTCATTCCGATCAGCCTTCTATGATGAATACTTCCAGAGCTTGTCGACGTACGCACGCACATGTGGTAAGCAAGAACATCATATTCCTCAGATGATGAGAAAGTTGTAAATGATGAATTGATGTCTATTAAAGTGATGGTTGAGTTCTGGAAAGAGGTGACAAATAATTTGTGGGCATTATCATTGTTATTATGCAAGTGTGGAAGAACATCATATAAAAAATGTTTCCTGAAAAGCATGGCTCTTCAAATGCCTTAATATTCTAAAAATGGCATGTAACATTATAAAAGTCGGTACGGATTTTTATGCCACATGTTCATGTAGTTACATATACATCTTTCTGTGTACAGTGCATGTAACTTTACCAAGACTGTGCCAAATTTCTTATCATTTTGATGATTCCAGAACCTTGCTGTACACACCAATACTTATATGGCACTGGTTTTTTTAACTATGACCAAATAGCTTAATGACCCTTTGACAGCCTGAAACTTTACAAAGATAAAGAATTAGAAATCAGTTACAACTTTTTCTTGTAGCATGGACCTAGGTTAACCTCCCATAGCTTAACGAAAAAATTTCAGCGTTGCTTTATGTGCATGAGGTATCCCTGAACAGCCAATTGTTTACGGAATTTTGTAACAAAATTGACATACCTTTTTGGTTGGAGCCGAAAAAAATATATACCCACAAGCAATATGTTTTTTTTCTATTGATGATTAATGAGCATGGGTGGATCTTAAAGAAAGTTAACAGTAATCTGAATTAACTCCTGTATTTTGATAGAACAGTGCAATTGAAAATGGTGTTTCGGACGTTACATTTTCCGTAAACAATGTAGGCCCTCATTTAACCCACTAGAACAATCATTTAATGAGATTGTTCATGGTTTGAATAAGCTTATTAGTTACTTCAAGTCATTAAATTAAAAGAAAATATAATTTAATTGTAGTAGCACTTATATTATAAATATATTCAAAATTTGAAAAAGTTGTCTCATTTTCCGTAAACAATTTTGTAACGTCCGAAACAACTTTCAATTTGAAGTAGCAGAAAATATATGAACTGCAGGACCTATCTTTCGTAACATTTTTTAAACATTTCATGGCGGCTACCCACCCAAAAAAAGAAATTTGCAATACATCATTACAATACTATTTTATAGTTAAAAACCAATTTTCCGTTAACAGTTGTAACGTCCGAAACAAATGTAACGTCCGAAACAAAAAATACCAAATAAATGATGATAATCCATATTTGAGGGTATCTGGAGTGAATAAATCATTATGAAATAAGTTATTATAAGTCTTAACACAAGTCAAAACACAAATCAGGTCTTTCAAATCCAATAATTTTGTGTAAACTCAAGAAGGGTGTTTCGGACGTTACACTATTTGAGTGTTAACACATATTTTGCAAATTTCAACTAATTTTCGATCATATGTGCAAGTTACGATTTCACAATGCACACTCCTGTTAAAAACACTATTTGTATAATTTCATTTAGATCTAAATATAAAAATATGAAGAAATATGATGCAAAAAATCAAATTTTCCGTAAAATATCTAAATTTTCTGCAAAATTGACTTATAAAACATAAATATTGAAGCCACACTTTGTGGTGCAAGGCATACCTGGCTGCTTTAGTATATCCTTAATTGTAATTTATCAGAAAAAATCTCAATAAAAGTGACTCATAAAAATTATTCAGCCATTTTAACAGCACTTTCTGTTATGCTGTTAGCACGTTTCGGATGTTACATTAAGCTGTTAACAGACATTTTCATACTTTAACTAGTTCAAATGAGGGGCAAAGATAGATGTGAGAATAGCAAATTTCAATTTTTCAACCTCTCCTCTTGCTATTTACATTGCTGTGTGTTTGAAAATCATCACGTTTTCATTTTTACAGAGGTTGTTCCAAATTATGTCATGTAACCAAAGATTGTATGGTCAATCTAAACTATTTGGTAGGTTACAAAAGCTAAAAATCACCCACTTAAGCAATACCCAGTGTACATGTACATGACACGGGTATGATACAGGTATATAAAGTTGATAAAATCAAGCAAATTAAAATGTTTTTCTAAAAAATTATGGGAAATATGGATTTTCATTTGAAAATAGCTTTTAAAAAGGGCACTCAGTACACGTAACTAATCTGTGTAGAAAGTACATACCGGTACATGTATAAAAGGAAAGGGCATTACCAGTAATACCTTATTTAATGATCCTAAACATATACATGTAGTATCTTCCTCAAATGTATGCATACATACAAAATGTATAAGCTAGTGTAGGGATTTATTTTGAACTTCTGAAACTCCCCTTCATATCCATGATTCATCCCTTTCATATCCATGATTCATCCCTTTCATATTAATAGGTCATCCCTCATTCACATTCACCCTTTTCATCCACCGTCCTTTCATCTGTCTATCTCTCTCTCTCATTGGTTTCAATGTTCACCTGATGCAGTCAAGCTTATATAGTATAATTTACATATACTATGAATATTCAATATATACCCTTTGTTTATGTTTGAATATTCAAGAATACTTTGTGATGTTGATTTATACTTGTATGAGACTATATGAATATTTATTGATTTATACTTTGCATGGAATGTATGTGGAATGCTACATAGAATGCTGTAATGCTTTTACACATTAAAACCTGGTCAGTTAGCTAGTAGTTATCAATCCTACAACATGTCTGCTGGGCTGCCTCTGTGTTAAGAGTTCTAGGAATTATCTGTTAGAACCGCAACCCTACACTAGTGTGAAATATAAATGGGCTGTCCGTTTTTGTTTTTTTTCCTCTACGAAATGTCAAAGTTGGGGGTGCGGCGCTGCGGCCTTATCGCCGGCAAATACAGTACATGTTTAACCTACACTGTATATTGTTTGTCACCTGTAATATAGGCACAGCAAGAGTTAAGATCTATCAACCAACCAACCGACCAACCAATCAATCCATCCATTCATCAATCGGTCATCAATTAAATAAATAAATAAATACTTATTTAAGAGCAATTAACAAATATTGTCGTTTGAAACAGCCTCCTAATACAAATAGTGGTAAAGGATGATTGTTACTACAGTAGTATTATAACCTAAAACATACACAATTTTAAAATACATCAAAAACGTCTCATTCTCGAGATGTACATACATTAGGATTCACTTATTTCTTATTACCGTACGTACATGACTGGGGGTACTTTATTATAGTTTTATTTTTTAAAAGATTTGTCAATGTTTTGCTTACATACATGTATGTGTTAGTGATATTATTGAATGACACACTACATAGTTGAAGGCAAAGAACATTAGCAAGCTGATTAAACATCTATATTGTAGAGTTTGTAGAAATTGATGATCTCATTGAAATGTTAACATCGTGTAACATCCGAAACAAACCATAGTATACATTTCACACTGTTGTTCATAACATGCAATAAAGAGTATGTTTCTAAGTGAATTTTGTAAGGAGTTTTGATGACTACAATTGCTATTAGCTTCATATTTCACTCTGTTAGATCACATAAGCATTTTTAACTACCGGTACACGTTCTTGAAATGAATAATATACCTTACATAAATTGAGTGGTCGATGAAGACAAACTTGGTATACATGTATGTGCTAAACTAATTAAAACTGCACAATTTTTTTCCGTAAATGTTACAGAAGTATTTTTCTGCAAACAATTAATGTAACTGAGGTCAATAATACCTAAAGAAAAGCAATTACCTTGAATAAAGTTATAATGTTAACAGTGTGTAACGTCCGAAACATCAGTGGTGTGCCATATGAAAATTATTAGGCAATGCACTGGTTCCCAATTTTTTTGCATGTATTTACCTTATATCATCAGTTGTTATAATAAAATAAGTTTGACCTAAGAAAAAAGCATTTTACCTATTGAAATAAAAACTTGTTATTGTCAAAACCCTAATTTAGAGCTATTTTTCACTTTCAAGGGATACAAAATCTGTATTTTTCAAGATAGAAACTCAACAATTTGCATGAATAATCTCTTAAACATATTCTTAAATACCCAACATATTTAAAGGTGTAGTTAATAGCAAATGAGTTTTATATCACAGTTATTAGATATGCTATAGTTCACAACAAAATTGTAAAAACTCAAAGTATTCATATCTGGTGAATAAATAAGGAGATAGATTAAGGTCCAGAATTTGCATTTCTCAAAAATATGATTAGTCCTGATCCTAAAAATACAAGTTTGAAGTGAGTAAACATAATTTCATTTTGGACCCATTTGTGGACACATTTGGTATAAGTTAAAAAAAAACAGTGCCATATGCTAGATGATCACCTTTTTCTGATCAATTTTTCTTTCACAATGTAATCGCATGACCAGAACTCAACTTTATCTTTAAGTCAATTGATATATATTACAATCCATGTCGGACATTCGGGCAAGTTATGGAGAGAATAGTTTTGAAATGTGTATGATATATGAATTGGTAGAACTTCCAAAGTCAATATGACATTTTGTTTTGTTTGAGGCATAAAAATAGCAAACTATAAATGACTTTCACACCCTACTACGTATCCATTTAACACCTGGATTGAGGGAAGCAATGTAGATAAAATGCAGTGCTTAAGGACATAAATGCCATGCCAGGGATCAAACCCAAAACCTTTGCATCAACAGTCAAGTGTTTTAACCAGTTGACTATGAAACCTCTAGATTACAGCTGTTTGATTGTTTTTCTTACAGCCTCAGGGAGATGGCTGTTTTGCTGGAAGATTCAATTGGCTCAACAAACTCCCTCCCTTCCAAGGTAAGAAAACAAGAAACACAATACACAGTCCATAGTTTTCAATTATGGAGGAGATATGCATGTATATATAGAAATATAATATGAAGAAACCTAATATAAGCGGGAGAGATGAGGGGTACTCATACAAATGGACATGTCCATGTGTACTGAGCAAAATATTTCCATTGGCATTTGGACTCAAACCATGATGTCCTTGTGTCTCCAAGCAAATATGATATTTCCCAACTTATGTTATTTTCATTTGTGTGAGTGTGTGTGTGTATAACTGTAACCATTCCTAACCACATGAACACATCTGCCCTGTTGTGCAGATACAGACCAAGTGCATGTATACCTGTCTCTTTGCTTTACTTGTTGAATATATTCTTTGAGACTATTTGAGTAACTCAGTCACATTAAAATGCATGCATATATTTTAACCATTCTTTGGATAGGTTCTTTGAGGCAGACCTGCACGGGTCTAGAGCAGAAGGCCAGGTCCTGGAGGCTACAGCGAGGCCGGAGTGGGTCCGTGACTCAGCCCCAGACACCCACCAAGACCGGGGCTCCTTGCCCCTGCTGCTGCTGTAATGAAGTCCTCATGAGACTACAGGTAGGATTATTATCTGAGTTAGAATATTTTTCATTACTTTTGGTTATTAGTAGTATACCTGTAGTTATGTTGACCATTTGTTGCCTTTTCATTTTGTAATATCTTAGTTCTGTTGAATATTGATTAATGACCATATTCTTGTAATGGGTATGATATGTAGATCTGTGCGCCAAGGGTGCATATATGTCGACATATAGAGACATAATCGATGTATATAAAAGCAGAATATTCTTATTATTATCTGGAAAATGGTGCCTGGCTAGGGATGCTCACCAGGGAGCGGAGAATGTGCATACATTGTGTGCGGGTAGCCCTGAATCCGATGACCGGTGTAATAATATTCTCATGAATAATAATGCTCACAAAGACTCATGGAAAATAAACTTAATTTGACACACTGGCCAAGAACGTTTAATTTGTGAGACATTGAAAATATATTAAAGCTGGTGCCATGAGCACCTAGCAGATGCGGACACTGGCGCTATCATCATCAACTTATTAATGGTTTTTCCTCTCTTCTTCTACAGAGTCTACTCTGCTCAGAGCACCTGACTGATGAAGTAGCATTGTACGTCATCGATGGGATAGAGGATATGAAGGAATGCAGGGGGAAGGGGTCACTGCAGCTTCTCTGCCAAACAAAGCTAGACACAAAGGTAAGTCATAAATAATAATAATCATTTAATTTTCATACATGCCAACTGTACAGATTAAAGAGGAACATTCCTCTTTTTGGGAGAAGATAATTATCATTTTAATGCAGGTGTTCCTCTTCCTGTACAAATTTGTCTGTAGTATTGAATAGGAGAGTTAGGATTGTTCCTCTTTTTTTTTTAAATAGCATAATTTGTACAGATTTCTGATTTTCAAATGTTGGCATGTATGAATTTTTATAGTGCCTTTTCCAAAGGATACAAGGCGATGTCTCTTAGACTATCAACAATTTAAGAGGAGTTGTACAGGTAAGTTTTCAGTTGTTTTTTGAAGAAATCTAGTGAAGTACTGTTTATTGAGAACGAGGGGAGTTTGTTCCAGAGACGTGGGGCTAAGAACTGAAACTAGCCTGTTTACGGGATTTGGGAATGACAAAGGTAGGAGGTGATGAAGACCTAAGAGAATATGAGGTTCTCTGTTGCTGAAAGAGTAAGGAAATGTATACAGGAAGGGTGGTCGACATAGATTTGAAACTTTGAACAAGTATCCGGTATTGTATTCTATCAGCAACTTGGAGCCAGTGTAGTTCATGCAACATTGGAGTAGCATGGGACCATTTCGGTTTTTGACAGTATGTGGGGAGATTTTTGGAAAATGAAAGATTTTATTGTTTTGTTTTCCTTAGGCTGCCTTGTCTGTGGTGATACAAGAGTACCCCAGCATAGCGGTGGAGTTCTCGAGCCATCACTGCGGGCACCGGGAGGACCTGTGGTCTCACGTTCTGGTCGATCTTGTCAAGGGTCTAGAAGAGAAGACTACCGATGGGATGGAGACTCGCAAGGCCGTCTCGCTCCAGATGTTGTCAGGTAATTATTGTGGCTATTCAGAACCAGGGAGGTGTTTCACAAAGATCCTAAGTTGGACTTAAAAGTTATGGAGAGCCATTTGTAGCCTAAAAATAAAATATTTCCAAAAGCAAAAATTGAAGTATTTTAGACTTTCATAAATTCCACATCAAGAACATGAAATCTCCTTGATAATAGAAAGTATGAATCATTTGAATCAACATTTTATGCCTTTTGAAACAACTTTTACAAAATATTTTCAATGATGCTAACGGCTTTCCATAATTTTTAAGTCCAACTTAGAGATAAGTTCAACTTAAGATCTTTGTGAAACACCCCCCTGAAGGGCATTAACTGTGTACTGGAGTGTATGAGTTAATGCCCTTCTGGCTCCAAACAGACAATTCAACCTGTTGAATACCATGGTTTGAAATAGGTGAAGATGACACCTTTGGAAATTTATGTTGAATGAATATTGAGTTGTTAGCAATAAGTGAATAGTTAGTAAGCCCCATATTCCTATTCTCTTTTGGGGCTAATTGATTAAAAGCAACCGGTTCCCCTTGTATTATGTAAGTGTATTGTCATGAGCGTATTATTGGGCCATTGGACATGAGGAGACGCAAATACTATAATGGAGGTATTATTATTTAAACTCTGGATTAAGATATACTATATAAGTTTACAAAGACGTCTTTTAAAAAATCTCTTTGTAGGTGTACTCGGCTACCTGGTTCAAGAGCTGGAGGCATCGGCTCTTCTTTCCCTTCTGCCCTCTGACCTGCCCTTGACCCTTACTATGCCCTACATGGAGAGGTCACTGCTCAGAGACCGGGCGAGCAGACTGAGGGAGGAGATAGTAGCAGCGGGAATGGAAAGCATTAAGGGTTGTTAGGGGGGGGGGGGGGGTGGCAGCAGATATAGAAAAGAGATGACCTCCCCTTGACCCTCACTATGCCCTACATGGAAAGGTCACTGCTAAGACACCGGGCGAGCAGACTGAGGGAGGAGATAGTAGCAGCGGGAATGGAGAGCACTAAGAGTTGCTAGGGAGAGAGAAGGGATGGGAGGGGAGGAGAGGGGTAGAGGGGATGAGATGAAGAGAAAGAGAGAGAGAGCGAGAGAGAGAGAGAGAGGGTGGGAGGGGGAGAGAGATAGGAAAGAGGTGGTCAGCAGACTGAGGGAGTAGATAGTAGCAGCGGGAATGGAGAGCATTAAGGGTTGCTAGGGAGAGAGAAGGGATGGGAGGAGAGGAGAGAGAGGGGGAGAGGGGATGAGATGAAGAGAAAGAGAGAGAGCGAGAGGGTGGGAGGGGGAGAGAGATAGGAAAGAGGTGGTCAGCAGACTGAGGGAGGAGATAGTAGCAGCAGGAATGGAAAGCATTAAGGGTTGCTAGGGAGAGGGGTAGGAGGGGAGGAGAAGATGGAGAGAGAGAGAGAAGGGGAGGGGGGGGGGAGCAACATGTATAGGGAAGAGATGACCGGCCCCTGACCCTTACCATGACCCACATGGAGAGGTCACTGCTGAGAGACCGGGCGAGCAGACTGAGGGAGGAGATAGTAGCAGCGGGAATGGAAAGCATTAAGGGTTGCTAGGGGGAGAGAAGGGGTGTGAGGGGAGGAGATGGAGAGAGGAGGTGGGGAGCAGATATAGGGAAGAGATGACCTGCCCCTGACCTTTACCATGCCCTACATGGAGAGGTCACTGCTTAGAGACCGGGCGAGCAGACTGAGGGAGGAGATAATAGCAGGACTGGAAATCATAGAGGGTTGCTTGGAAGAGAGAGGGAGAAAGATAGACAGTTGACGAAGAAGTTATTCTATTATCTTTAGGTGTTATGAATATTTTTAAGAGTATATTTTTTTATTAGAGTATAATTATCCACTGGAGAGAGTATTATTCCAAATATCTCCTTTCAATTCTTTAGAAATGTTACAAATAAAATTTCCTTTGTGCAATATGTAAACTGTATACATTTTTTTGTTTTGTGAAAATATTTTCGTTCATGAAACGTTCTTCTTACGATATTGTGTATACATGCAAGCCTATTATTGATGAAGCAAGGGCAATGATATTAAAAGTTATGTTTAATCAGTTAACTCATAAGATGTATCAGATACAATATATGAAACATATGCAAATGTAGAGTGCGTACATGATTTAATAATGAAATTTTAAATTATAAAAGTGTGCACATAGAGAAAATGTGTATCCCCCCCCCCCTGGTATTAGGCAAGTCCAAACAATTTTTTCCCTCATTACATTAATCACCACATCTTAGATTTTAGCATAACTTTTGATGTTTTGGTGGTTATTTTACCTGACTGCTAAGAAAGCATAAATGCCTGTTAGTAATCAACCATTGTATTGGTTTGCAAGCCCTACTATACCGGTAGTCGAAAGTCCAAGCTATTGTTTTTCCCTTACATTACTGACCACATCTTAGACTTTAACATAGCTAAATGATTGTATTGATTTGCAATTCCTACTAGAGCTTGAGAAGACCAAATATCAAGTTAAGAGGTACCTTTGTTGTCAATATTTCTATGTTCATAATACCATAAAAGTTGGGTAAAGTACGGGATTCCAAATGAAGAATTCCTTTGACTTGCCCATTTCATTTTTTATCGTCCACTCATTTGGTCAAGCGAGAATTTGCTTTGACCCTTATAAATAAAAATACTTTATATTCCCAAACCATTCACATATATATTGTCCAAGTGCTGTATTATTTTCTTTAAAAAAAGAAAGCATGTAATACAGAAAATAAAACATTTGTGATATAGATCATGAAGTATATAATGTAATATAGAAACATGTAACTGCAAATTGATTTTGTGCAATAAATGAGCTTATTAAAAAAAACTTTATGTAATTTATGTATTAAAGTAACTTTCAGAGTAATCTAATGATGTGTTGTAAAATGAGAGAAAATGTGAAAGAATGTGAGCAAAGCTCATCACTGAAAAGTAAAATCTACAAAGATAAATGCAGATTGAATGTCATGTGAGGAAAAGTATGCTGAGCAATCCTATGTGCTGATTGTAGCATATTGTGATATTGATAACGATGATGATAATGATGATAATGGTAATGATGATGTTGACGATGATACTAATAATTGTAATAATTATAAAAATGATGATGACAATATTGATGATGGAGAAGGTGATAATGATGGCACCGGATGGTGATGATGACTGGTGGTGGTGATGATGATGATTGTGATGATCATAATAATGGTGACAATATTTATTATGATATACGGTGATGATTATGATTGTGATGACAGGCATTAATTATAACGAGTTACACATACCTACAGGGGGTACGTGCCCAATGCCCTTGAAATTTAATATATCCATAACGTACATCAAAGGTATTAACAACAAAATATATTCTCAAAAAGTCATGGACCGTCTTGAAATTTTAACTGATCTCCCCCGTGATTAAAAAAAAAGAAGTTATCAACCGTAGATCTATTGGATAATATGGCATCTGGAAGTCGATGAGAGATTATATCAAAAGTATGCATGCAAGATGGGGGGTTGGGTGTCCGGACAAGTTAACAAACATAAAAGCTTCTCTATTTTGCTTTCAGACTTAACAGAAATAATTCATCAAATACTGCATCCTGAATATTTGTCCTATAATAATATTGTCCAACATCTTAAAAGATTGATAAAATATTGCTTGTAGATCTAAACCTCCTATTTTAAATCAACTGTTCGAACACCCAACGTGTCCGGACACACACAAAGTCTAGGTATGCTACAAACTGGTAGATTTCACTCGTTTATCTGCTGTTCTACGTGTTCTAATTACCGGTATTCGTTTTCTTTTTCTTCAGTAAACATGCCTTTATTATACCGATTCCACGCGTACCGGCAGCTATTTGCGTACTGCCAGACACCGTACTAGTTGCTTACCTCGGAATTCCAAGAATTAGAGTTGTCCGCCAAGTTCGAATTCTAATCGGAGAACTTGTTTTACCTGAGGAGAAAAGGGAGGAGGAAAAGTGAGGTAAAACTTGGTCTTTTACTTGTTCCATTGAATTGAAATATTTTGCTTTTGATTTAGATCACATTCGAGCAGTATAGATGTTGTAAAAATGATGTGCTGTGTGCTGTGCCACTAGCCACTCGAGTAGAGCAAAGCAGAGACTCTAGTCTAGAGTCAAACTAGAGTCAATGTCGATCGATGAGTGTGTCACTCGATCTACTGTGTGTTGCATGTTGGAGTTGGAATGAATGTGTGGAATGATAGGAGATCGATATGACCTTTGTTTGTCTGCCCACAACTTAGATTTGACTTTCAAATGACACTGATTTTCTTTAACATTCTTCAAATGCTTGATCAGATATAATATCGTGAAATAGGCCCCGCAACTTACCCGTCTTGTAATCGATTAGATATTATCTTAGACTTCTAACTTCAGCCAACGCACTATTATACTCGTGATCGAAGCCCCGCGCAACGTCATTGCGCGTCCTACAGCATAGTCCAGCCTCTGTACCGTTTTCGTTTAGCGCACCCAATCAGCTGATAAAATAACACACCCTCAACGTTGAAAGTAGACCTAGCCATTCCTCTAAATCTGGGTCCTGAATACGGTCCAGACCATAGAGATATATAACTACTAACACTAGAGGGCGTACTCCCTCAAATTGCTGTTCCGAGCTGGAGCGTTGGCCGCCATTACTAAGGAGGGCAGAAAAACGAACGACCCAACAAGATACTGTGCACAACATACGTGGAAAATTTGAAGAAGCAAGGTTCGTGCGTTGCATTTGGTTGTTCGAACCGAAGAAAGAAAGGGAACTGCATAATATTTCACAAGTAAGTTCTTCTTAATGTTATGTTGATTAAATAAGGAGATTTTAGAGCTAAAAATGTAGTTTATGCAGTGACTGTAGTCTGTACCCGGCCCGGGTTGTCTCATGACAAGCCACCGCAGCTCCTGCAGCAGCGGAGCTGAGCGCGCCAGTCCACGCCCGCCGGACTGGGGCAGGCATGGGTTAAGGTTCTGGGGACGGTGATGGGGAAAATTCTGCTGCGCTGGAGTCGCTCGCAACTCCAAGAGCCAGAGAGTCCAACTCGGAAATATAACTCCATGAGCTTGATTCTATTAATAAAAAGTCTAGAATAAAATGATATAATTAATGTTATCTTATCTAATTTCAAGATAAAAATCAAATGTCAACTTATTTATGTTTCAACTAGACTAACGTTAGATCTAGACTCTAGATCTAGACTCTAGACTCTAGATCTAAACTCTAGTCTCTAATTTCTAAAGCCCGAAAGGTAAAGCCAGGCTAGACAGAAATAACCGTCTGATATGGGTCATTTCTTTAATAAAACTGACATTTGTTGACATTCCCCATAATATAATCAGAGGTCTAGTGGAGCCAGACGCAGTCTCAGTAGAACAACCGACGATATAGAGAGACTGAAGCTTTTGGTCTAAGCCAGGCTAGCCTGCCATATTTCACATCACAGGAGTTATCCAAGTAGGCTAGGCTAGCCTAAAAATCCCATTTGCTTATGACTTGCTGACATCATTATTATTTTATTTATTTGGCTGGAAGCTGCTTTCAGTTTCAGTCTTAAAAATCACATGAAATAGCATGAATAGTAGAACAATTGTCATGTTATGAGAAAAAACTCATTATTGTTTCCATTTGCTTTTATTTTAATGCAGGAATACACCCAAGAGAGGAAAGGATGTTACACACCCATCTCCTTCCTAGAGCTGTGCCTACTCTCTTTCCTGGACATCCTCCCTATAAACAGACCCATGGCTCAAGACTCCCAGCAAAACCGTGTACAACATCCGAAAGTGTTCAAGTGCCTCCAAAGAAACCCTATGACATTACAAAAGAACATGACTATTCTTTTTTCTGTCTGAGTTGATTAAAAACTGAATAAAACCAGACAGCAAGTGCAGGATGCCAAGAAACAGCTTAAAGTGGTGAAACAAGGTAAACCAGGACTCTCTTGCAGGAAGTCCACGAAAGCAAGCTCATTAGCCAGGACCAGCTTGACCTACTTCAACACAACTTTGGAGAGAACGCATTTTCAGGAAAAAAACCAAAACATAGAACTTCATTCGTACAAACTACAAAGACAGATCGGTCTTTTATATTTTGCCTCCTGTCTGCATAGCTTATCCACTGGATGATTGTGAAGCCGTTTAAAACTGGAGAGAGCTTTCAATAATCTTTTAAACAAACAGAACAATCTGAGACTTTTGTTCTGTGTAATGAAATAAAATTCTTGGGACACATTGTGACAGTTGCACAACCTAACCATAATTTTCTGTTTGTTAACTTTACATGAGGGCAAACTAAAGTGGAACTTAGAAGAGTGGATTACATTAGGGGTTAAACAAAACGTACTTGAATTTTGAGTTGTTGTGAGGTACACTGTATTTGAATATTTACTCTATATATAAGCTTCATAATTGTACCTGCTGTATCTGATTCAGTTGCTATAATTTTTGCAAATTATTTGCACTCTACATGTGCTTTGATTCTGCAGGTACAGTATGGATAACCTAAGATAAACATGTAGACCTTTTTTATAACATTGTCTGGATTGCTCTCAACCAAGAGATTTACATCATTAAAGATGAAAAGCAAGAAATTCACATCAAGTGAGCCCATTTTCAATAAACGAGAAGAATTCACAGATGTGTGGCAATTGAAAAGCTTGTGTAATGCACAGTTGCACACCATATACACACCCATAGATCGTTTTGTACATAGGTTTGAATTTTGTTCCAAAATGGAAAACTGCTTTTGAAGAGATTTGATAACAGAACAATTATATGGAATAATGTCACTAGATGTAAACCCATAAGATTGTGCACTCTTTGGCTTGTTGTATCTACTGTGCACACTTGAGGGTAATCAGTTTCAAATTTATTATTATACCTGATGAATAATGATGTCAAAAGACCATGTTACTATGAGGTTTCACTGAATAGTGTAGTGCAGTATCCTGAGATGTAAGTCTCTTCAATTATAGTTCTTCATAGCAATACAGGTGACTTGGAATATATATGCTCAATTACTATTTCTGGTTTGCATTTATTACTCTATGAAATGTCTTTGTATTATTTATGTGACGCGCCTGCGTGCGCTTGGAGCCAAGACTAGTTAATAAAGTGTTCGTTATCGCTGACATCTTGACACATAGACATTGGCCTCCTGACATTTATGTTTTGGGAGTTATTGTGGCGGTTTTGGGATGTGTAATGCTTGTCTTTGGTGGCGAATCAATTTGTCGTGGTTGTGTTGCCTATGATCCGTGACAGTAAATTTGGGGCTAAAATCTGAGGTGTTGTTTTTGCAATGTCTGTCCTTTCAATTGTGATGTATTATTGCAGTATATATGTCCGATAAAATGTCAAAACTTCAATGCCTATGCTGTAGAATATCAACACACGTGTGCCGTGTGGTAATAAAAGGTTAATTTATTCATTTTTTTCTTCAAATTTAATTATAAGTTTATTCTCTAAAACTGGTTGATGAAGAAAATAAGAAATACACTGTATCAAGGAGAATATTATTTATGGAGAAAAAAAGTGATGTGAATAAATAATTATTACATCAATGATCAGCTGTTTTTAAAGAATATTCATATATATTTATAGTGAACTGTAAAAAATTGAATTATTCTTTCAGACATAAATAGAGATTTTATAGGGAATAGGTGAAAGACATAAGGTGTGAATTTGATATAAAATGAGTGAGAGAAGAAGAAAAAGAATGTTTGGATGGATGGATGAATGATTGGATGAGTAAATAACATAATTTTGTTAAATAAATGTGTATAATTCTTTCCTTCCCCCTTTCCTATCTTCAGTATCGTCCTATATCTGCATTTCCATTATCTACCTATCCTTCCATATTATATCTATCTATCCATCTATTTATGTGTCTAGCTATCTAGTATCTACATACCCATCTCTATCCCAAATCTATAAGTATCAATCTGTTTATAATAGCCATAAACATAAAATGAATATATTACCTTTAAAGCGTTTTAAATCAATAAACCCTGGCTCTCATAATAACTGAATTAGAAAGACATTGACCCCCGGCATTGGCCCTGTAGCATAAAACTTTGGTTATAATATCATGACATAAATATCAAATACAAGTCCCAAATGCTTGATTCTGATTGGTTGAAAGCCAAGTAATATTTGATGTCATAATATCACAGTTTTATATTGGCAAAGAGGAAGAAAAATTGAAGATATACTGAAATATAAATAGCTTTTTGTGTCCCTTTTACCTCACCATAACACCCGTAATTAATCTTGACCTACACCAGATACCATGACTGAGGCATGAGTAGGGTTCATGCATTATGCAAAATACCACAATTATAACGTTTCATACTCGAAAACCGATAAATCAACCCGAAAAATGAAGCTTCACATTGCATATCAGTAGCACAGTTTCGAAGGGAACATCCGGGTATTTCTCGAAGTTGTGCCCTCCTTAGTAATGGCGGACCGCGCTCCATGCGCGCACAGAGCTTTGAACGGGCGCGTATGACGAGTCCGCACTCTAGCCTTATTAAGTATATATCTCTATGGTCCAGACGAATCTGCCATTCTCCCCCGGAATTCCGGGGGAGATTAACTCCGCCCACAAAGCTATACATGTTCGATGTACGCTGATTGGACGAAAAACCTGACAATCACTTTGGCGCATTACGTAATGTTCCGCCGCCGTCACGTAGCTACTATTCTTATTATAAGGATTCCATACTTATTTAAAAAAATTAGGGTGGAGTGTTTATTACGTTAATGCATTTCAAATGTTTCTATAAATAAAAAATCCTCTGTTTGTTGAAAGAAATTAAAGTTTGAAGATTGTGGAGCAAAACATGAACTGACTATTGCAAATTGAAAAGAAACTGAACTATAAATACTGACGTCCTGACGCCTGATATCGAGTTTACACAAACTGTGCTCTTCGGGTTGGCTGTATCGAGTTGGTTTTCTGAGATTTACATTTACATTTCATGATTTTTGGAACTGTTGTTATCATCGTTTGTTAACCATAATCTGTAAGAACGTCTGTGGATAATCATCATCGTTTTTACGGAGGAGAAGATTGCCGAAGCTTTGAAATATGGAGCTATACGAAACTGGGACTGAATGACTCTCGAATCTAACATTTATTTATGTTTTATTTATTACAATGGATAAAACAGTGAAGGGTATTCCGATTCAGTTATAAGAACTGCTTTCCAACGGAGCCCTCCCTCACCACATGATACAATCAAAATCAGTCAACATAAAAACAAAACATGAATGAAAACATCAATACAATTCAATATATAAAAAAAAAAACATTTGTACATTTTGATTAAACTATACATGGAGCGCACATGAGATGCACGGCGGGAACCCCCCCCCCCCCCCCCCCCCCCCACAGTAATCAGATTGTCGTGTTTTTTTAAAGCATGTTAGAGAAATGTTTACATTGTTTCTCGAAATTGTGACTTGCAATTCTGGACGGACAATGGCAATTTCCGGTGAATAAAAAGGATCATTTTTTTGTATTCTGTTTTAGGAAATGGTATTTGTCGAAGGTTTTGGGTGCATGGTATATATGGCGAGCATTATATACGATAGGTCGCATAACAGACAATGGTCATCATATTACAATTAAAGTCACCAAAAACAATAGTGACAGAATTTGTGACAGAAAATACATCATTAATATTTTGTTATAGTATATTAAAGACAATTTGAAGAGTTGCATCACTGGATGGATCTATATCTACAAAATAGGACTGCTTTGGTGCCTTTTTACTTCTAAACACATCAGTTCAATCTTGTGACATTCAGTCCAAATCCGTTCTTCTTAAGTAAGATATATTTCCCTTTATGGGGCAAGCCATTCCTCCTCCAACTAACCGGCCTCTATGTTTAACCACACTTATCCAGGCACATAATTGATTTGATTCATACAATGTCATCGTTTAACTATGTTTCGGACTAACTGAAAAAATCGTATGTATTATTTTGTCAAAAAATACTGAACATCGTTTACCTAAGTTAAGCTACTGATATTAACATGGGTAATTTCCATCCCTTTTCAATATGGAAATTCACCATTTCTTGTTTCTCCTACCCTTTACCTATATTTTGATCATATTTATCACAATTGTTTCCTGCATAATTATGTAGATGACTCATCATTTTAATGTCGGATCGGCGTGCGCTCTGCAACTAATAACGTTATAAAAACAACGAGACCTTACTTCGCGCACGGGGCTTTACAGCTGATTTATCAAAAACGCAATTAATAAAAAAAAACAAGATAATATCGTAATTTGCAAGGCAATATATCATACAACCAGTTTGGGAGCACTTTTTACTGACAATTTTGAGGATATCTGCTCTCAAAATGTAGATTTCCAGACCCCTATCGGTAAGTTGATAATTTTTCGGAACGGACACAAAATAATGACTGCAAAATTTATCGATCTTTTGTCAATATTTTCTCAATTTCGCACCCAATTCCAAAGAAAATTTCATATCTGGTTAATTTATGTTCCTCTTTCCACTATAGGCCTATATATTAGATTTTCGAAATCTTACCGATTTTTGAGATAGCGAATTACTGAGGGCACACGCGAACTATGGTCACACGTCCATACCTGTAAGGATTTTTATCAAGGGGGTGTTTAGAAATTGGATGGCATCGTTAATGTGACCCCGCGAGGTAGCGAAGCAACCGAACAGGAAAGTGGTCGGAGGGGGTAATTCCATCCAACGTCGTGAATTTCGATATCCTTGCTTTAAAAAACCTGTGGTTTTCCTGCATTTCAAGTTTTCAAGTTTGTTTGTTGTTGCTCTCTCCACATTTTACAGTATAGAGACATACATATGAAATAGAAATCATATAGCTATGGTAACGGTATATAATCAAGTTACAAAGAAACTCAATTCACATGTCCGATTAAGTACGGGAGCCTATTCACATACAAGCTATGCTTTTTATTTAGGCTCCCCACATTTTACATTGTTTTACCTTGCCCGTTATATCTACATATTTTGAAATTTCGTACTTATTTTCCGTACATTATATTTGATTTGAAATCTTTAATTGTTTTTCTTCTTGTGTGAAATCTACTCTTATAAAATATACGCCTGTATAAAAATAAAAAATTGAAAGAATATAAACTGTTTTTCTGTAAAATGTGGAATAAATAAAACTTCAAGTAAAATGTGAGGAACCTATATTAAAAAATGGTGCTTGTGGATTATAGGTTCCTAATAAAAAATAGATATTGTAGATTATAGGCGTAGGAAGCTTTCTTGAAGTTGGGGAAGGAGCGTTGACTCGGAAGCTCTCACCCTGAAATCACATCACCAGCGCGATGTGTGAAGTCCCTTTATGCTGGGGTCCAGGGGCCTTGGAAGCTCTGGGATCCTAGATTCTCTCCGGTGCAGTATAAGCCTTATTTTAGTGCATTTTATGACATTTTTTCAGAGCAATTTACAACCAATTTATGAATTTAAAAATACCAAATGGAAATTGTAGACATTATATGGGGAGTATAGCCATGTGAGATTATATAGGTTTTGTTCTTCGAGATTTAACAGTTTCCTCTTACCGTGGACAAGTGCCTTGCGGAGCAACTTCCAAAGTAGGGGGGCACCAACAAAAAGGGTACTTTACGGAAAAACGGGCACCTACAAAGGGAAACCTCAAAGCACAAGTATACAATTATTGCCATATTGTATCCCTACATTGTGATTAGATTATTAGGGATGATTTCATCGTTTGTTTCTCTCTTTAAATTGCCCAAGATACTGCTTAATCATCATACTTTGCAGTTGGGTGTGATGGTATGAACATGACTTTGTATTCGTGGAATTCTGTCACACTTAATGTGAACCCATTCCCCATACTTTGAACATACCGAAGAGCTTTTTGATTTCGTTTCACTGGCTTATACAACAAACACATGGATACTTGATGCCCATATCGAAACATGAAAATCAACATTGATTAAATAAAGAACAATATTACACCATTAAGATAAATGATGTAGAATATAACATCTATCATTATCATTGTTATTACTATCATTACTTTTTTTTAAATCGTTTTTTGTTGTTGTTGTCATTGTTATCATTATTATTAATAATCCTATTATTATTCGCAATTTAGGTTTATTCCACCTTTTAATTGGAACATGAACTATGCTCTACGAACGTCAAAATAAACATGTCCAAGATAGATATAATTTACATATTCTTCTTCCTCCATCCGTCTCTTTCGTCCGCAGGCAGATATATTTTCGTTCCTATTTTCACCACTTCCCACTCAATATATTGCCTCATAAAAGTCTAAGTGAATGAAACAAGGCAACACTTACAATACTGTTCACAGACTAGGTTTTCCGTTATAACATTAACATGAATAATGCTCTACAAAATAAGACTTATTTCTAAGCACGAATGGTTTATTATTTTAAGTCGAAGAGATTTTTTTCAACCGGGCACAAACCTTTCAGATTTAATAACGAATATCATGAGGCTCAATATTTCAGTATCGCATACTCTCTTAAGTTCTAAATCCTTCTTCAGACTTAAACTGTTTTAAGTATTTAAAGCTTCATTTAATCGAATATACGGTTAAAAGTTTTAATGAAAGTAAATTTTGCAAATAAATCATTTAGGACTTAAAAACTTCTCGTACAATCTGATTGATGTCACTTGCGCGCTCACAGCCAAAAGTAAATCGTATTGGATCATCCATTAGACTTTTTGCCGCTCTTTGCTCACTCTCTATAGATGGAAATAAAATAATAAGCCAAAAGAATTGGGAATAGGCCCACTCTTTTTCTTCTTAAACCACGAATGTCTTTCGTCCACTGATGTTCGTTCTTATTTTCCCCTCCCGACACCTAAAGTATTCCGACCCCCTGTTCAGATCATCATGTTCCCAAACAAGATTTCCCCTTTTCCCGTCCTTCGGGAAAAAAAAACACGTAAGAATGATATTAAAGGTAATACAAAGTTTTGGGAAATCATTTTTGAAAATTGGGTAGATAGTGAATCTTTACAATTTTGAGATATTTGGATGCCCCTGTGGATATATTATAAGCACTAAAAAAATTAGCCCCTTCTGTTCTCGAGAAAAATTGAATATAAAAATTTACCGGTGCTCCCGGTAAATTTTGATAAATTTCAAATAGCGCCTATGGCCGTCAATGGTAGTTGCGACCATGAAAATCTCAGAATATGTAATTGTGATATATAATTTCCAAACGGGAATAGCTAATCGGTCGATTTTAGTCAAGAAACATTGTTTCATAGCTAAATTAATATCTTGACCTTGAGAGGGAGCTATACAATATAAAGAGTTTAGTATTTATAATTTCATAACTTCAGACTCGATTTCAACCGCGACAACGATCAATGAATATTGTAGGAACGCATATGCTTCCAATATTTTAATTTGAACAGAATTCATGACTCCATACCAAAACTTTGTAATACCTTTAATCTTGGTGGTCCAAATTCCTAATACTAGCTCAATATACCCCAAAGAAAATATGAAAGTTTGCCCCGTATAACAAATACATATAAATAAAATTTGTCTGTGGCTCATCATTCCAACGAGTACGAGTCATGAACGAAAGAGAATTGTATAGAGACATATTTATGTGCCATGTCAAATGCCTGAGCGTTTTTATGTTGAATTAAGTGACCTTCATATCATTATAATTGATAGTATCATTATTTCGTTAAACGAGGTACTTTAATAAAAGTCAACTATATAGGCCTATGATCATATAATATAATCAAAAATTATATAATAATTCTACCTTTATTCAACGGTTTACAAATCATTTCAACTTAATTGACAAATGCAGGAGACCACCATCTTAAATTTACTGCTGATTTATTCATGCAACGAGAGATAATGGCAGTGATTGCAAGTCAGAATCTTATTGAATTCAGACAAGAATACAGTTTGCATGCATGTGAAGAGATCAGGGAGTTGGGCTCCCTGGTAGTAGCCCAAACACCAGTAAGTGGCTAAAACCATGGACTTCCACCCAATGTGTTTTCCACTGCATCGGGGCAGTGCGTGTAGAGTTTCAGCATGGTCCAAGGTTTCAGGCAGGGCTGACCTAATCCTAATACAAACAAAGCTCGACGATGTTACTAATGCATATTCATTGGGCATAAGCGAAGGCACTACGTCAGCATACATTAGCGCGAACTTTTGACCCCCGACACTGGCAGATTCGTCTGGACGTTCATGTGGACGGAAATTTGGGGATTGCGCGATCAGTGGAGAGACCGCGATGTGTGTGGGGGATAAAAAGAACGAACGGACTGAATCTGGACTACCTACAGCACTGACACGGGGCCTGTATCACGACTATACTTCTATACTCGTTATCTAGGCCCCGCGCTACGGCATTGCACGCAATTTAACACAGCAGTGGGGCCTGTATCACGAGTATACTATACGAGTCTCCTATTCAAACTCGCTAATATATACTCGTGATACAGGCCCCGCGCAACAGCGTTGCATGTTCTACAACACGGACATGGGGCCTGTATCACGACTATACTGTATACTCGTGAACAAGGCCCCATCCTATGCATTTTCATGACGGACAGCACGGCAGTGGGGCTTCTTTCACCCAAGTGTTTCAGGGGGGTACCGGGGGGGGGGGGGGGGGGAGGGGGGCAACTTGAAAAGAAATTAGAGAATTTAAAGAGGGAGGGGCCATTTCGAGTTAAAAAGGGGGTTGAAAGGGACCTATTTTAGTAATTAAAATTAGGAGGGGGGGGGGGCAACTTGAACAGAAATTAAAGAATTTAAAGAGAGGGGGGCCAACTCATATAAACATTTGAGGATAAATCAGAATTTTTTTTTAAAATCTAATTAAAATCTATAAAATCAAGACAATTATTTAAAGGGAAGGCAAAAATGAAAATAGACACCTTACAAATAAATACTTAAAAACGGAGTGATAGAATAGGATCCCCCCCCGCTCCCCTTGGTATTTATTTTAAATTTTAGTATCCTCTTTTAGAATGCAAGGGATTTCTTGTGCCCCCAATAAACCTCATACCCTGATCACCCCCCCCCCCCCCTTGCACAAAGTTGACACCCCTATGCAAATTTCGTAAATAGAAAGGAATGTATTGAGGGGCGTTTCAAGGTTTAATAAAGGAGAAGGGAAAGGAGTTAAAAGGAAGTTAAAAAGGGGATTGAAAGGGACTAATTTTATAATTAAAAATTCGGGGGGGGGGGGGACTTGATTGGATATTTCAGTAGGAAAAATATTAGAATAAAGATACATTCAAAGAGTGGGGGCAACTCAAATTGACGTTAGAGTATCTCAAAAAAGGGGTTGAAAGGGACTTTTTTTAAACTAATTATTATAAGGGGGCAACATGAAAAAGATATCAAAGAATGAAAATATTAAAATACCAGTTAAATTTAAAGAGAAGGGGTAACAAATATAACATTATTCAAAGGGAGGGCACAAATGAAAAATACACCTTATAAATAAGAAATAAATTAAATTAAATTAAAAGGGAGTGCAAGGGGAGGGCACCAACTTTAATAAACATTTGAGAAGAAACAGATTTCCAGACCCCCCCCCCCTTGGTATTTACTTTAAATGTTAGTATCCTCTTTTAGAATGCAAGGGGTTTCCTGTGCCCCCTAACCTCATACCCTGATCACTCCCCCCCCCCCCCTTGCTCCAAGTTGACACCCCTTTGCAAAGTTAAGGAAATAGACAGGGATGTATTGAGGGGCGTTTCAAGGTTTAATAAAGGAGTTAAAAGGAAGTTAAAAGGGGATTGAAAGGGACTAACTTTATAATTAAAAATTCGGGGGGGGGGGGGACTTGATTAGATATTTCAGTAGGAAAAATATTAAAATAAAAGATAAATTTAAAGAGTGGGGGCAACTCAAATAGACGTTTCAGTATCTCAAAAAAGGGGGTTGAAAGGGACTTTTTTTAAACTAAATTTTATAAGGGGGGCAACTTGAAAAAGAAGAATGAAAATATTAAAATACCAGTTAAATTTAAAGAGAGGGGGCAACAAATATGCAATTCAGTGTAAATTTAACATCCAATATTAACAACATTATTCAAAGGGAGGGCACAAATGATCACCCCCCCCCCCTCTTCCCTCCAAGTTGACACCTCCGGTATGCAATTTTCTGGAAATAGAAAGGGATGTATTGAGGGGCTTTTGAAGGTTTAATAAAGGACTAGGGAGAGGTGTTAAAAGAAAATTAAAAAGGGATTGAAAGGGGATAGAAAGACACTTGTTTTTTAATTAAAAGTTAGGAGGGGGAAGAAGAAAAAGATATTAGAAACGGAAAAATATAAAAGATAAACATTTAGAGAGGGCAACTCAAAAATTAAATAAACATTTGAGTATTTAAAAAGGGGGTTTAAAGGGGGGACTAATGTTATAATTAAAAATTCGCGGGGGGGACTTGATTAGATATTTAAGTAGGAAAAATATTAAAATAAAAGATAAATTTAAAGAGTGGGGGCAACTCAAATAGACGTTTCAGTATCTCAAAAAAGGGGGTTGAAAGGGACTTTTTTTAATTAAATATTTTAAGGGGGGCAACTTGAAAAAGAAGAATGAAAATATTAAAATACCAGTTAAATTTAAAGAGAGGGGGCAACAAATATACAATTCAGTGTAAATTTAACATCCAATATTAACAACATTATTCAAAGGGAGGGCACAAATGATCACCCCCCCCCTCTTCCCTCCAAGTTGACACCTCCGGTATGCAATTTTCTGGAAATAGAAAGGGATGTATTGAGGGGCTTTTGAAGGTTTAATAAAGGACTAGGAAGAGGTGTTAAAAGAAAATTAAAAAGGGATTGAAAGGGGATAGAAAGACACTTGTTTTTTAATTAAAAGTTAGGAGGGGGAAGAAGAAAAAGATATTAGAAACGGAAAAATATAAAAGATAAACATTTAGAGAGGGCAACTCAAAAATTAAATAAACATTTGAGTATTTAAAAAGGGGGTTTAAAGGGGGGACTAATGTTATAATTAAATATTCGCGGGGGGGACTTGATTAGATATTTAAGTAGGAAAAATATTAAAATAAAAGATAAATTTAAAAAGTGGGGGCAACTCAAATAGACGTTTCAGTATCTCAAAAAAGGGGGTTTAAAGAGACGTTTTTAAATTAAATATTATAAGGGGGGCAACTTGAAAAAGAAGAATGAAAATATTAAAATACCAGTTAAATTTAAAGAGAGGGGGCAACAAATATACAATTCAGTGTAAATTTAACATCCAATATTAACAACATTATTCAAAGGGAGGGCACAAATGATCACCCCCCCCCCCTCTTCCCTCCAAGTTGACACCTCCGGTATGCAATTTTCTGGAAATAGAAAGGGATGTATTGAGGGGCTTTTGAAGGTTTAATAAAGGACTAGGGAGAGGTGTTAAAAGAAAATTAAAAAGGGATTGAAAGGGGATAGAAAGACACTTGTTTTTTAATTAAAAGTTAGGAGGGGGAAGAAGAAAAAGATATTAGAAACGGAAAAATATAAAAGATAAACATTTAGAGAGGGCAACTCAAAAATAAATAAACATTTGAGTATTTAAAAAGGGGGTTTAAAGGGGGGACTAATGTTATAATTAAAAATTCGCGGGGGGGGGGGGGGGACTTGATTAGATATTTCAGTAGGAAAAATATTAAAATAAAAGATAAATTTAAAGAGTGGTGGCAACTCAAATAGACGTTTCAGTATCTCAAAAAAGGTGGTTGAAAGGGACTTTTTTAAATTAAATATTATAAGGGGGGCAACTTGAAAAAGAAGAATGAAAATATTAAAAAACCAGTTAAATTTAAAGAGAGGGGGCAACAAATATACAATTCAGTGTAAATTTAACATCCAATATTAACAACATTATTCAAAGGGAGGGCACAAATGATCACCGCCCCCCCCCCCCCCCCCCTCCAAGTTGACACGCCCGGTATGCAATTTTCGGGAAATAGAAAGGTATGTATTGAGGGGCGTTTCAAGGTTTAATAAAGGACTAGGAAGAGGTGTTAAAAGAAAATTAAAAAGGGATTGAAAGGGGATAGAAATACCCTTAAGTTAGGAGGGGGGGAGAAGAAAAAAAGGACAGGAAAAGAAAGAACGAAAGGAAAGAAAGAGAGAAAAAAAAAGAAAAAGAGGAAGGGGAGGGAAAGAAAGAAAAAGAAAGAAAAGAAAGAAAATGAGAAAAGGAAAAAAAGTGAAAAAGGAAACAAAAGAAACGAGGGGTAAACGAGAGGAGATAAGAGCCTGAGAGAAGAGGGGTGGGAGTTAGAGAGAGGGGGAATGTTGGGTAGAGTCACCACGTCGAGAGGGCAAGAAAGATAAGCATAAATAAATCTGTTGCTGTTTTGGGTCCGCTGTGTCGGTATTCTTGCTCGATCCTCGTGTACTATATCAATGCAGAAGTTTGAAGTCGGTGAGATGTATTATTATGTTGGTCGGCCGGAATTGTTTTCTCCACTGTGACCTTTTTATTTGACAAAGAATCATTTTTGAAAATTCAGAAAATTATTAAAGGTAATACAAAGTTTTGGGAAATTTTGAAAATTAGTGGATAGTGATTCTTTACAATTTTGATATATTTGGATGCCCCTGTGTATTATAAGCACTTACAAATTTAGCCCCTAGAACACTTCTGCTATCGAGAAATATTGAATATAAAAATTTACCGGTGCTTCCGGTAAATCTTGATAAATTTCAAATAGCGCCTACGGCCGCACAATAGTAGTTGCGACCATGAACAATCTCATAATGTGTAATTGTGATATATATTTTCCCAAATGGGAATAGCTAGTCGGTCGATTTTAGTCAATAAACATTGTTTTTATAGCTTAATTAATATCTTGACCTTGAGAGGGATTTATACAACATACATAGTTTATTATTTACAATTTCATAACTTTTGATCCGATTTCAATCCCGACAACGATCACTGATCGGTGGTGGGATCGCATATGCCTTCAATATGTTCATTGGAACCAAATTCATGACCCCATACCGAAATTTTGTATTACCTTTAAGAGTCGATACAACGAATAGTCTTCTTTCTCTATATAATAACTTAATGAAACGTCAAAGCTTCCGCAATTCGCGCGGGAGAGGGGGGGGGGGGGGGGGCAACTGAATTCAGACAAGGATTAAGAGTCGAAAACAATAGCAACGAATCGTCTTCTTTCTCTAATAATTTAATGAAACGTCAAAGCTTCCACGCTTTGTGAGGGAGGGGGGAAAACTGAAATCAGACATGGATTAAGGGTCGGGAACAGACAACGAATCTTCTTCTTTCACTAATATGTTAATGAAACGTCAAAGCTTAGGCGCTTTGCGCGGGAGGGGGGGGGGGGGACTGAAATTACCCTTGAGTTGATTTTTCGGAAATATATGCAATCGCGTTTTTGTCAAAATAAAAATCCTCTCATGATCAATAATATTGAGACAGAGGTGGCGAAGCGTCTTTCAAGTATAGAAAGGGGCACCCCCGGTGTGCCGTCTCTGTGAGGGGGAAATTTCGAGGGGTGGTTCAATATTCAAGAAATGTATCCAGTAGTGGATTTTCCATACTCATACATTTGCCTTCCGCTCTCCAGGGGCATTATTTACACCCTTTTGAATGGGTATAGGGCGGTGTGGAACAAAAATTCTTTTTTGCGGCGCCGTGTGCCTCTCTTCTCTGGACATCTTGCTCTATAATATAGGCAAATGATGCCTAATTCGATTTTTTTTTTTATAAATATAATTATGTTTTCAAGGCAGGGGCGTTGTTACAGGGGGACCACAACCTCATTAAAATATGGCCACATTTTGTGTGGTTTTTGTTTACCAAATAATATTATGTGTCATGACAATTTAATACGCCCGATATTGCACTGTTCAATTTAAAACTTTCGGTTCTAATAGTATTATGGGGTTTTAGGTTTTGATAATAATATGCTCTGATATTTTTTCTCTCTCCTCTAATATTACTAAAGTAGCCTGGGTAGCGATTATAATTATAATTACCCTCAAATAACGGCCAATGGGCTATTCTAGTTTCCATAGGGTCAGGGGCTAGTTGTACGTTGTATAGTTTTAGGGCGTTGTAGTCCACGGGGTAATATAGTTGTCCTGGCATCGGGAATGGTATTGATTTGATCTCGGAACTCTTTTTTACGAAAATTGAATCTCTTTATATATTTTCTTTTACATGAAATTACATTATTCCAAATGCATTTCCTTTCATTTCAATATTCTTTTATAATTATGTCCGAACTTTTTCAATCTTCTTTCTTTTATTGTTTGGTCATATGCCACTCAGGTTTTCCCTTTAAAATCACTCATTCTCTCTCTCTCTCTCTCTCTCTCTCCCTCTCTCTCTCTCTCTTTCTTCTCTCTCTTTCTCTCCCCCTCTGTCTCTCTCCTCTCTGTCTCTACCCTCCCCAAACGTCATTGTCAGTCATAATTATCACGTAAATTAACGTATGAACGTTGAGACTACAGTACTTTACCTCACCGCCCCGTTCTGTAGCTGCTAACCAATAGAGCACTGAACTCTAACACTACACTACGACCGTATAGTGTTAGAGTTCGAAGCAATAGACTGGACATAAGCTCATCGAAGACAACAATTCTTTTCTTTTTAAAATTCTTACCCATTATTGAGCACTGCGTATTCCTTTCAAGTAAAGAAATTGACAAAGTTGATTACATTATTATGTATGAAACCTCCTAAACGTTGTATGTTCTGTTGAAATCTGTCTTAAAATAAAACATAATAAAATACCCAAAGCGTCCGTTTGATCGCGTCTTAAATTGACGACTACTACTTCTCAGGATGGAGCGCGTATTGTTGTGTTATGATATATGTATCATTGTTTATTTAATATTATTGTGTATTGATACATTATTTTGCAGACGACGCTTCGTGTAAAGATGCAGCGCGTATATCGCTTTTGCTGATATGTATACTTGTTTAATGAATAATGATCATTCATTAAACAATTTGCATTTAGCGCCTTCTACTTCGCTTGATAATCATTGGCTAAGCGCATTGTTTCGCATGCATTAAACATATTAACACTCCGGTGTTCATATGTTTAATGCATTAATCAATTTGCATTTAGCGCCTTCTACTTC